>DF239046.1:0-143960 GCA_000507305.1 Breviolum minutum Mf 1.05b.01
ATGGATGCATAAATGCCCGTTTCAGAATGGACAAACTGCATTATAAATCTAAATTCTATGAGATGCCTTGGGGCATAGTTCGTTGCTCTGATATGTTAAGAAAAATGTTAATATGATTTTGGGGAAAAATGTTTCTTGATAGTTGTGAAATATTTTGGGGGAAAATCGTGTCAGGCAACCTACCCCCAAGGCATCTCACTACTATATCACCTCTTCAATCGGAGCCATTCCAAGAAACTATGGGTATGTGCATGTATGTGCCATGTGCTTCAACAAACCATTGTGCAGGGTTTTATACGCTACTAGCTGGCTCGTGCAATTCGTAGCAAACCATGTTGTTAACTCACTAGCAAACTAGTTGCTAACTATCACGATCCCAGTAGTGGGCCTTTTGACCTCAGTCATAGTCCCTTTTCAAGCCCAATAGACTGAGCAGGATTCTCAGTATCCATGTTAACTTTCACTCATTGTTTCTAAACATATCATTTTGTTGGGTATAATATCCCAACCCACTAACAGTGAATAAAATGGTTTGCTTCTACTTTTTATCATCCTGAAACAGCACCATGAAGATAGGATTTTACACAAATTATATCCAAAGCATTAAAAACGACCAGAAAATACGAAGGAGTTCATGCTACAGGGGCTCAGCTTCCTTCGACTTGCCACACGTTTTGGTTGAGGTTTTCGATAGGAAGTTCACTGAAGGTGCTTCCGTAGACGAGATGTGCCTTGGAAGTTTTGGAGCCGATTTGGAGGTAAATGGGAACAAACAAAGACCATTAAACCACTATTTGGGATGATATGTTTCATGTTTTCAACCATCTTAAGCCTTAAGCAAATCTAATATATAACTAGGTTGTGAAACTTCAGATATTTTTTATTTTCACCTCGATCCCTGGGGGAAATGATCAAATTTGACGAGCAGATTTTTTTTTCAGATGGGTTGGGGAAAAACCACCAACCAGAAGATGTCTTTTATTGGATGTTTGTGTATTGCATACAGCCGCCTTGTCGTTCAATAAAAGATAGATATCTTTGTTTGATGGTGAAAATTCAAGAAAGATATCCAATTTGAGATTGGTTTTAAATCGACACTACTAGATAGGGAATATTTCAAGATTATAATCCAATCATCCAGTATCAAATTTTGAATCTGCAGCTATATAGTCTTAAACGGTCCTGGCTTCTGCATCAATGTACATAATTTTGCAGGGTCGTGTTTACAGATGCTAAATATATTTAAGCAATCAAACATCATTGATTTGAACAGATGTGTACCCAAAAGTCATGACTAAACATTATTTTCAGAAGTTAGTTTGTGTACCTATTGCAGTATTACGTTGAGGATGTCGTACATTGTTACATGGCAAAACATTTCATGCCATTTCTCAATATTTGTCATTAGAACACGTGGTTCTTTAGAACTACAGTAAACATGATTGTTATCATGGATACTTCACTTGCAACGACCAAAGAACCATGTTCTAGGTGTTTCAAAATATGTTTTCTCTGTTTGACCTCAAACAATGGGGAAATGGTCGAATTTGATGAGCATTCCTTTCAAAAGCCACCCCTTCCCTAGGAAATAAGGCCTGACAAAGGGGATTATAAAACGACAAGGATGCCTAATAACCAGGTGGTGGTATTCACCTCTATTTTTTTGGAAAGATTCCCATTTTGACGATTTTTTCAAATGGGTTGAAACCACCAACTACTAGGGTGTCCATGGAAGTGATCGTAACTACTGAGTAAGTTGGGTTGTTTCACCTACTTAGGGGACGTAAATCCAACCTACTGATATAGGGGTTATAATCTATTTACTAAGTACCAGTACTTGGAGGATGATCCCATTTAGTAAGTGGTTAGTAACCCCTATTTATAAGCCATTTAGGCCATGTGGAAGGGGAATAACCCCATTTTGGGGACTTACTAACCATGGTTATTAACCACTTACTAAATGGGATGATCCTCCAAGTAGGACATCCCAGTAGATAACCTTTTAATGAGGGCCGGCTTGGCAGGGCCCCTTCGATTCCCATCCAAGGCTTCGTGGATGGCTTCGCACTGGCCTTTTCCTGGCCGCCGTTCTCCCAGGCGCCGAGGGGGTGCAACATAAACCCGTAGATTTGTTTGGTGGAAACATGACGTAGGGTTAAGTAGGGTTGTAAATGTTATAACCCCTATGATTGGCCTAAAAAAGTGGGTAACTGCTAGTTATAACCCCTATAAATGGAATTATTTCACCCTACTTAACCACTTTGTAGGTGGTGGTTTTGGAGGTGTTTTGTAGTTTTTACCCAGATTAATGGGAAAATGATTCCCAAATTGATGTGCACATGGGTGAAGATCTCCCGCCGTTTACCCGCGCTTGTTTGAATTTCATCACTTTGACATTCAGAACACTGGGCAGAAATCACATTGCGCCAACACCTTCTGAGGCCATCGCAATGCTTTGTTTTAATTAAACAGTCGGATTCCCCTTGTCCGCTCCAGTTCTGAGATGGTTGTTCGCTGCGCAGGGAACGTCCCGAAAGACATTCCAAGTCCGGCAAGACAACATTTACCTACATATACCATCCGATCATTGATGGAGAACGTACTTCCTCATCGTGATGTACAGCAGCAATTCAAAGAAATCTGCGACGAATGGGGCACCGACCCCATCATTGTTGATGCTGCAGACGGACAAGTCACATCTCGACCTCGACTTTGGTGGCTCGATGCCGATTGGACATAACTCTAGATGACTTGTCGTTTGGCCTTCTGAGAAAACACAAAGAACATGGAGATGTTTCTCATTTTTGATCCCAACACGATCCACCAACATGATTTGATCTCAAAAGCTAGTTTGGATAGGGACTGCCTTGCAGGTTGCCCAACACCCTGGTAACAAGTGGGAAAAATAGGAACAACATCATCACACACTATTTTTTTGGCCCTAAAAGATCAAGCTTCATTATTGACAGGAAACAGTCTTTGGTGCTTGGACCCAATGCCTGAAGTCAGTACTTCGGTTTTTGGATGAATCAATCCTGGTGTATTTTGTGTTTTGTGTGTTTTTGCGTTTATTTTCCCCATTCCTGTGTGTAAGTTGTAGGCAGTAACATTTTTTTTATGAAAGTCACAAACATAGACCAATCATGGCGTAATATGCCAGGTTTATTTGTTGAAAGGACATCATTTTCAAAAAGGGCTCCGTTTGGCAGGGGATACTGGGATGTCCATCGTCTCCTAAACAGGTTATTTCACCCAACTTTCTAACGATCGTTACGATCAGTTCCATGGACACCGTGGTATATGTTGGTTCCCTTCTAAGGGTATCTAAAACAAGTTGCTTATCACTAATGGCAACTCCAGAGCGGTACCGGTTAGTACCGGTTCCCCGAGCCTCCAACATGAAGATATAGGGATTCGTTGATATCCGAGAAAACACACATACTGCTCGAATCCCTGGAACTCCAAACAACCCGTGTTTTTTTATGGTTGTTTTTTCAATTGGATGATGAACCAAATCTTTACATACAAAAAATGGTTGGTTTCACCAAACATCAATTAAAAAAATGGTTGTTAAGGTACCAAGACTCTGTGGAAAAATAAACGGCTGGAAGCTAAACATCACCTTTTTTTTTGAAATCTGGAAATTCATTCCAGATTTACATACCATCATTTTCAGCTTGCAGCCGTTAATCTTCCAGGTTTGAATTCTTGTTTGATTGATGTTCACCCAAATTTGTTTTGGGGTGAATTTTCGGAGTATGATCGTCCAGAATTTTAACATAGTCCCTGAAGATATACTAGTCACTAGTCTTCCAACCATCATTTTTGCAGGGGCAATTTGTTAAACTTGGGAGGTGTATTTCATCAACATGTTCCAGACATTTGGTGAACAATCTTGATTCCCAAAATCTACCTGTCATAGGGAAAATGCTGGTACCCCTGGGATGGTACCCTAGCTGTTTAACCCTCCCAAGGAGCCCTTTAAAAGAGGATATACCCAATAAATACCACTATATAAGGTGTATAAGGGGTTGATTGTCAAGGGGCCCCCATCCCAAGGGTACCAGCATTTTTCCAAAATCTACCTGAGAGCCAGGTTTGGCATCCGTCTTGGAAGATGAGGAGCGGTTTTTGTGGTGGACAAAATGGGTGTTTCCAAAAATATGGGTACCCCAAAATGGATGGTTTATAATGGAAAACCCTATTAAAATGGATGATTTGGGGGTACCACCATTTTCGGAAACACCCAAATGGTGATTTTCTTGGATGTGTTTTTTGGTTGGTGATGTTTTTTAATGGATTTTTACCATGATAAAGTATTATTAAAGCACCATTTTTTGGGATAATTATTTTTTGGAGCTTTTTTCCAGGCATCAAACAAACAAATCCATTTTTCTTGGGTTGGATTTGGAGTTCAGTCCCTGTTGGAAACAGCGATTTATCATGGTGATTTCTATTGACCACGTGTTCAACGGAGAATCATTTGGACATATTTGTTTCTAAGGCATTTGGGTGGCAAAAATGATAACTAGGTGGTGGTTTCAAGCAATTTTATTTTTCACCCCTACCTGGGGAAGATTCCCATTTTGACTAATATTTTTGAGATGGGTTGAAACCACCAACTAGATAAGTACTAAGGTTTTGTTGTTGGTAAGTGACTCAAGTAACCTAGATTGTAACCAATATTTTGATCCTTGTAAGACTTAAGTCATTCCTCATCCTAAAAGTTGTAGTGACATCCTGGGGGTCACTGGCATCCTAGGTGGTATCCATCGCACCTAAATGCTCCGTGAATGGAAAGATTTACATCACATTCACCATAAATTTAAGCCATTCATGTACCTAGAGCCCCAAATGATCTCTATTTTTGAAGGTCAACCTTCCAATCAAAAACAGGTGTCTTTCCAAAGGGTTCTGTTTAGGTAGGGTAGTTTTGTATGGAGCAGCACACCTGGGTCATGTCATCATCCGTGATTTTTTGTTTCGATCCCGCAGGAAGCTCCCTGGATGGATTCTCCAGGCGCCTTCAGTGATATTGGACCCAGGAGTTATCCTTCAATCCGTGGGCCCAAGGGGTGAAAAAATTCTCCATTTAGAGGGGTGAACAAAAACCCAATGTTACCCAATTCATTTTGGGCCATTCGTGGTAGGTTATAGAGTTACAACTCCATTTCTAGTCAGTAGGGCCCATCTTGTTCAACCAATTTCGATCCAACATCGATGTAGTTGTCTTTATGTCCAGAAATTGGCGGGATCATATAACCATCGTACAATTAATGTATGTGGTTATATATACCGGTACCTGGCCTGTTATTATGTTATGTTATATGCTATGCCCCACCTATTTGGTTCTCACCTTTTTTAGCTGATTTGGATTCCCGGCGTATCTTTGTGGGAGTTTCCCCACCTCCAACATGGTTGGATATAAGCATCAGGAAACCCTCCATTTTAGGTACACCCTGGAAGATTAACATGGAACCTGAGAATACACCCCTGGAAGAGGAAAATCATTTTCCAAACCATTGTTTTTCAGGTTCTATGTTTATCTTCGGGGGTGTACCTGAAACTTTTGGTGACCTCGGACCAGAACAATCTGGCCAGTGGTGAAGGTATGTGGACTTGACTCGCTCGCTTATCTTGGAGTGTATCAATCTGGTACATGTTGCGTTTTCTTTACGACCCTGTTGTTGCCTGAATGATAATCTTCATGATTGAAAAAGATTCAACTTCAAATTCTATACATTCTACATGACTTTTGATTCAAAGCATGCCCATGACGCTTAATCTACCTCAAAAAACCACATCCATCCTCAACACAGACATCAATATATTAATTAACATATACACCGCATCTTTGTTTTCGTTTCGAATCCTATCAATATCCTATCATTTGTAACCCGGGGTTACAAACCACGGTGTTTGACCTTCAACCCGCCCGTGTGTTGGGAGGTGACTTAGAACTCACGAAAGAAGAGCTGGCGGAATTTCAACGTCTCGCCGTGGAGCGTCGGATTCCTCCAAAGCGACCGATGAGGATGTTGGTTCCGTCGGCGGTTAGTGTGGTGTTTTTTAACCCATGGCCCATGATGGATCCATGTGACAATTGGTATATGTACCAAACAGTTAACCATAAAAATCAACCAAATGTAGGTAAATTATACCATAAATGGATCCTATGGGTTGTTGTTTTGTTTCGCCGGGAAACGAAAAAAAAGAACATCCACCTTTGACCGTTCCCCGAACCCCCACATGCAGCTTATTTTTTTTGTTGGGTGTTTTTTTTGGGGGAGGGAAGGAGAAATCTTTCTTCTGAAATCTGTCCTTTAAATCTTTGGAAAGGGTTCGGTGAAACTCAATGGTTTTACTAATGTTCAAACAAAAAACGGCCAATGGTGTGTCAAAAGTGAATTCATACCCTCCTTGGGAACTAGCATATCCCTACCAGTTTTTTTTCAAAGGTAGGCTTTGTTAGTGCCCTGATGGTTTTTGTGTCTTTTGTTGCTCATGTAATCAAAAACATCAGTTACGACTGGTCTAGATTCTAGATAACTTCAATGTGTTCCTACAAAGTGAGGGTTTTTAATTCCACTTATGTAGTGATTGTAACGGTTGTAACCTATAACCCCAGTTACCCATTTATTAAGCCGTTTTAACTCCAATTTATGATGGATCGCAGGGGCCCACCTTGGGCCGACCTTCTCAACCATAAAAAGATGACTGAGGCCGGCTTCAGTACATTACAACTCTGGAGGACATCCAAGCGCAAAGCGAGCTAATCGTGGGTGTTTTTGGGCTCACTTTAGGTAGATTGAAAGGCAGTGTGCGAAGCTACCAATGGCCAACCTTCCGTTGGATGTTTTGCATTGAACAATTGTGAGTGACATGTAGCAGTGAGTTGTTGAATTATATACTGTAATAATTATAACATGTCAATATATTTTTAATATGTGTTGTATGTACTTTAGCGTATTTGGTATTTGGTAGAAGTTTTTTCCCAAAACATTCCCGGTTTCACTAACATGGCTGCCTGCAAAATGGAGCATACGATAACAGACTTGGATTTTCTGTACTTTCCCAATGGCTTGCATACCCCGAAAACTGACATGGAACGTGAACATTGAAACGGGAGATCATCGTATTCTTGTTCCAGCCTTTAATTTTATGGGTGATTTTTTTTCCCCCTTTGCAAGCTGCCATTCTTGCATGTTTTAAGGTTTTGGGAAAGCGAACCATCACGTTTTACCTCCGCATACTGGTCTTCGGGGGCTTCTAGAGCCGCAGAGACCCGAAACAAAAACACATGAAGAAAACAACATCTGCAACAGCTGCTTGCAAGCTCAGCAGATCTGATGAAATTATTGATATCAATACGTCATCATTCAACCAACCGGCAAAGCAAACGAAACAAGCAATCCAACAAAGAACCACTCCCTCACCCACTCACTTATTTTGCCATTCCAAGTCCCTACCTTTTTTTTTGAGCTCATGAGGACATGCCCCTTCCTGACAATCATGTCTTGTCCATGGTTGAAGAAGGAGCCAAACGAACCGCTGGAAACAAAGAAACTCCATTGACTGGTGGATTTCTTGCAGGGTCACCATTTGGATGAGTCATACATATTGCGGCTGGGTTAACTTTGGGATGATCAAAAATTGCTCCTCCAAAATGGGAATCCAAGGCTCTTAACGAAGCATGCAAATATATATGAAATTATTATCTGGGTGGTGGCTTCAAATATTTTTTATTTTCAACCCTACTTGGGGAAATAATCCAATTTGACTAATATGTTTAACATGGGTTGAAACCACAAACTAGTTAAAGGTGTTGGTCCAGGGTGTTGGTTTTGATTATTATTGTTCCAGATTTTCATCCACTTTTTGGAGGATCACTCATCTTAGGAAGTGCTCAGTGAATGTGGCTACAAGCCATTTATAACTTGACTAAGCCGTTACTTAGGGGACGAAAACCTAACCATAGTAACCACTTTCGTGGACCCATCATGGGAGCCCATTCTCCTGCCAATAAGATCAATAAGCCTTTGACGACTTTGGAGGTACAGAAGTGCCAACCAAAGCAGCATGTTTGAAAGAAGTTCCAAGGATCCAGTTGAGCAATGAAAGAAACACAGTGGTTGCTTAGGTTGTCATCGGGGGTATACTACCCTTTGTTATAAGTTATAAGGTGTTATTTTATATTATGATAAGGAATCCCTATTAAATAGCCAGGATTCAATGGAAAGTAATTTCAGGTTTTTTTCGTTGCTCAGTTGACAACTGCTCTACATGGATTCAGTGCCGGTTTATGACTCCCTAGGGGCTCCTGGCTCAGCTCACCGAACCTCAGAAAAGTTTCGTGGAACCTAAGTGACGCGCTTGTTTCGGTGATTGAGCAGCCCTTCATCATTATTTGAGAATATGAATATTGATGCCTAGGGCTTGTAAACTTACAAATCGCCAGGCCGCCAATCACCATATTTCCTGGTTTTCATACTATCAAGACTTGCTTAAACTTCTATGCCTAGCCCATATTCATCCATGGGACTGGTATATTCACCTACATTTACCATAGAAATCAACCATTCATGTAGGTATATATACCAGTCCCATGGGTCCCATGGATGGTATGGGTAGGGAGTATGCATCCAAATTGCTCACGTACACCAATGTCACCACTGTCACAGGAGGTGCGACCTCTTGGACCTGTAGTAGTTTCTGTACCTCCATCGAAGGGGTTCGGAGAACCCAGTTTATGTTTTTGTTTTTTTTGGGGGGGGACTTTTTGGTTGACAAGGTGTGTTCTCAATCACCCTAATAGGATCAATGTATATATATATATATACATTATATGCAGACATATGTAGATGTACATAATTATGTGTATTTTGTATACACACAATCTTACCTAACATTCAGTCGATTTTCATGGTAAATTAGTAGGTCCCATTGACCCTACAGGTCATCGGGTGACTAATATCATGTATATTTTTGATATTCTAGAATCACTTGTATATATACGTAAATAAAATGTATGTATTACACTACTATTTACAAATACATATACCTATGTATAGCCTTTTTCCTATTTACACAGTACAAAGACCACACCGTTTTTGTTTACACGTCTTTTTTTCATTGGGTCGTTTTCCTAAGGCACATGCAGGCGCCAACTATACCACCTTGGAGATTGGTATCCCTGGAGGCAGCCGCCCCCATTGCGTTGGTTGTAGGTGAGGTTCTGGCGAAACAATGCCCCTTCAAAGTGGGCCCTGTGGCACCAGTTATCCTGGTGGTGGTTTCAAATATATATTTTTGTTCACCCCTATTTGGGGGGAAGATTTCTAATTCGACTCATATTTTTCAAGTGGGTTGAAACCACCAACTAGTTATGAATAGAGTTATAACAGTTATAACGGTGATAAACTTGGATTTGTTTTTTGTGTGATTTTTTACCGCTGGTAAATCACCATCAGTTTTTTTTGTCATTTGGGAGGATATGTTTTATTTTTCATATTTTTTCCAAGCATCATAAGCAAATCCAAGTAAATGGCCTCATAAATAGGTAACTGAACTGGGGTTATCCTTGTATATATATATTAATGTATGACAAGGTTTTACTACTTGGATGTCCTTAAAGAAAGGTGGTTTCAAAGATCGGCCTCAAGGGTCTCAAAATAGTACCAGGTTTGGTTAACGCAATTATCTAACACAGCGATGGCCGGACCTGGCAGCTGCCCAATGATTTTCAACAAAGCACCTTCAAGATTGACTGATTCAAATTGCTGCGTAATACATGATTCTTGATATATGTTCACCTTGATATAGACCTTAGGGATGAGATATTGAGTAGGAAACATAAAGCATTAATAGTTAGTTCACGGACTCAAATAGTTGCTTTGGTGTTTAGCAACCAGGTACTCTCTACCATTATGATTATATTTTAGAGGCTGAGAGTTGATTGGTTTCCGGTGCTTGATTTTCATCAACAGTGTGTTGATTAAAAACCCAGTGTTGCTTCAAGAGGTTGTTTTTAAACATAACTCCTTTGACATTTTTTTTAAGAAATAAACTGATGCGTTTCGGTTTTCCCATAGGATCAATCTAGGGAAAATGTTACTTTTTTTTAAAGTGAATGTAGGGAACTATACCAGTCCCATTGATCCTACAGGAAACCAATGATATCATGACATGGTAATGATTTTTTACATAACAAGTGCACAAATCGGGGAATCTTTGATGAAGAAAGGGTAGGCAAAAGAACCAAACATCCAACATGATCCCAAGCAGCTGATGGGTCAGAAATTTGTCTAATGAGTTGAGGTTGGTAGTTTCTTTTAGCTCATCATTTATCGTTTTTTTTTGTTTAAATATTTTTGTGTATCCTAATTGGTGCAGGATTTCTTCTAAGAGTGTCGATCTTTTGCTGCTGTGGGTTTGAGTTTCTTGCAACCGTCTGTGTGCCATGTTACATGTTTCTTGTGGTTGCTTTGCGTATAGTTCTTTGAAAGTGTTTGACATGCCATTGTCTTTTAATTGCCGCATGATGAGACAAAAAATGACCTGATTTTTAGTGAGGGAAGAAGGTCTCTAAGTGCCCCTTTGGGCACATCTTCACTACACTTGAACTGAGAAGAGCGGCGGTTCGTTTCGTGGTTTGATCTTGGAGCGTCGCTGAAAGGTGGTCGATTCTTGAGGTGAATAAATGCTGACCTGCTTGTTTCTAACTGGTTCCATGAGTTTCCCACCAAGCATTCAAAACACGAGATGCCAATATGTTCGTTTTTCTGGCTCCCGGGAGCTGCGTTTTTTGCGCAACTTCTTCGAATTTCTGTGTGTTCCGTGTGTGTGTTTTGTTTTTGGAAGGATCCCGGGATACACACGAATCGACGAATCGATCAAAAAACGGCACGGTGGCGAATCAATTTGTGGGTCAGCAAGCAAAAGGGTTAAGATATGGCAATTCGCTGCAAAAGAGAAGGGACCTTTGATCCTACCAAAGTGTGTCCCTACCGATCGTTTGGGGTGAAACGTGGCACCTGTATAAGTTGGATGACCATGTCAGTTACCGATCTTTAAGGCCATCTCTAGGGGTGAAAAAAATCCATCTACAACGATCCTAGGGGTCCGCCTTGTTTGATCATTGAGCGTCCAGACATGTTACCTTGTAGTTTGGAAGTTCAGATGAGTCCACGACAATTTATGGCAAACTTTCTAGCATTCTAGCAGGAACAACGCTAGTGATAACTACACTCCTACAAAAACAACTAGAGCGCCACATTCCTTGTCGAAATTCAAAATGGCATTGTTTAACCCAGAGATCATCATGCTGGTTTTTTTCTTTACAGGTGACTTTTGGGGTGGAAATCTTGTTCTAATCTAAATTCCTGCTTTCATCGTAGGGGTGAAATGCAACATTACCCATGCCATCCATGTATGTTATATCTCCCTACATTTACCATAAAGATCAACCAAATGTAGGTAAATAGACCATACATGGATGGTATGGGTTATTATAATGCTTTGGCTCGTATTGTGGATGAAGGGATCCGGTGAAACCGGGGCGTTGCTTGCAGGATGAAGCTGGATGTTGTCGACCATGAAAATGCCAATGACTGCATGCTTTAAAAGTGAAGGTTTTGAGCATGAATGTCAAGATGTCTTTTTCATTGGCCTATACTTAAGGTTGTTGTTTTTTGGTTATACGCACACAGTGATATAGTGTAGAGGGGTAATGAAAACTGCCTTGGCATCGGAATGATAGCTTCATATTTTTCAACCTGGCTTACTTGGCGCATTCTCTCTATATTAGCTATGCGTTGTTCGAATTCAACACGTGTCAACCTTTTTGTGACCAACATGTTCAGGTACCTAAAATGCAGGGTTTCCTGAACCTTATAAGGCTATTTTGGGGGTGGGTTTTCCGTTTCATAAGGCTTACATACAGCTTATATAGGTGAGTGCCTCCATTTTAGGTACCTGAAATGTTTGGTGATTTTGTAGATTATTTCGAGCCCAATCTTGGGTGTATCTCAAGCATTCCTTGGCCTTTCTACTGGAAATGACTCCTGCTAGCAATTCTCACAAATTGACGGATGATTTGGGAAGCCAATTATTTGGAAATATACTACCATCATTGAAGCATTAATATAATATACTGATATATACTGATATTTTATGATGTGTAATATGTACTTGGATCTTCCAAGGGGTGCTGAATGGATGATAAGGGGTGCCTATACACCATTCCTTAGGGTTCAAACAGCACCCTTTGGAAGAAGCTGGAAAATGATACTTTGTAGATTTCTTAATGTCGACATGTCCAACATTAGGGAACTGGTTCTGTAAAGGTTGCAACACGTTAAAACCCGACCTGACGTCCGCCATTTCTAAAGTGGATACTGAATGCCCACATTGCTAGAAGTACTGAACTATACTCATTTTGCTGAAGTTCCTGGGAGTTTTGCTTGCAGTAAAAGCCCTTTAAGGACTGAAAAAAACCCGGACCATCATCTGAACCCACAACCACAACATGATTGGTCCGAGGCACCTTTCAGTTTACTGATCAAGTGCACAATGCGGCCAGACTCAAGGTTCGCCTTTTGCAGTGGCTTTATGTGTGTTTTGTTTGTTGCCAAACCTCAGGGATCATCTTACACCCCCTGAAATTTAACAAATTGCCCCTGAAAAAATGATGGGAACGGAAGATGAGTTTCCTTTTGGGATTGCCTCTTTTTAGGGGGCTTTGTTAAATTTCCGGGGTGTATCATGTAATCACCGCAAAGAAGAATCATAATATGCTTCGCATAAAAAACCCGGCGAACTCCCGATGAATATTTAATGTTTTAATTTGTGTTGGTGGGACTCTTATATTCAGCCCGGTCAGCCCCTTTCAGTTTGTTAATCATAGTGTTCTATCCATCATAGCCCACATGCTCCATGGGATGGGAATATTTACCTACATTTCTCCTTGAATGCGGTCATTTTTCACTTATTGTAGGTAAATAATCCATACATGGAGCATCTGTTTTTTTTTACTATATGATTATATACCTTTATATATATATATATATCATATAATTCACAAACAGCCAAGGTCATTTTTCTTACAGACCCAAGGTTTTGAGAAACGTTTTGTGTGATTCTGGGGTGGCTGGTTTGGGTCATGAGGTGATACTGTACATCTTTTTAGGGTTAGACCCTACTGATTGAAGGATTTTCTGGTGATTTTTTAGTTCACATCGGCGATTTAGGAAAGGCAACTAAATATAGATGTAATGAATCCGCTCAAACGGGTCACTCAGCTGTTGATGATGGGGTAATAAACCATCCTGCACCAGCTGATATTGAGAATATCCCATGTTTCACGTATACAACAGGTGGTGCAGGGTTTCTTCCAACAACAGTATCTTTGAACACTTCTTCGTTTTTATTTTGTCTTCGACATTGTGAACCCCATCCTAAGACAACTGAGCAATGAAAGAAATTCTGGTTGTTTAGGGTATATAGGGGATTACACTACCCATTTTTGTGTGGATTAATTAAATATAAATCATTAGAAGGATCAGTATCCCTATTAAACAAGGATCAGTATCCCTATGAAACAACCAGGATTCAATGGAAAGTATCCGAGGGTTTCCTTCCTGGCTCGACTGACTTGACGAAAACACACCTGCCCACAGGTGGTGGACAATACCATGACAGAGCCGCAGGCACATCGATGGAATTGTTCTGCTTTTCTGAATGTTGGAATTGTTGTGGGGAAACACATGGAAGACACGCAGGACCTCTTTGAAAAATGAACAACTAAGTCATTCATCTTTATACCGCAAGGGAGCCTTTATTGTATGCGGGATGTGTTCTGGATTTTTGGGGCCTGAGAGGATGAACATGGTGTTGATGTGTTTTAAATAATCAAAATGTTACAAGAGTGATTGAATCCAGCCCCTAAGAATCCAGGTTTCCTTCAAGAAAATTCGGTGGATCTTTGGAGTACAGATTTGGAGACTTTTTTGTCGAGAAACTCTGTTTTTTTTTCTTGAAATTTATTCTACCCCCCGCAAAAAAAAACTAACACAGATATCCACTGAAAATCGACATTCGTTCATTTTCGGGGGGGGAGGGGGTAGAAATTCCAGCTTTGGTATCTCATTCCATGAAGACCAGTTGCGAAAAGCTGGCCAAGGGGGATACCGGAATGCACCAAAAGAACTGCAGAGTCACTTTGACTTTAAGAACTACCAGGTTAATGACTAACATGATCTTCCAAACATCATGGTTTATCAAGCGAGCTGCTTGATTCTTTGGAAGTCATGCGGGTTGAGTTTTACGTCCCATAGGATCCATGTATGGTATATTTACTGACATTTACCATACAGAAATCACCATTCATGTAGATAAATATACCAGTCCCATGGATCCTATGGGCATTAAAAGACAAGTACTGTTTGGGTGAATGAGAAGCCGGAAAAATGAACCGCTTCTTGTACCAAATGAAGTCGACGTGATGTTGTGGGCGACTCATGATTTCCTTATAATGTTGCCCGTACTTCCTGGGTGAAACATGGCATTTAGCGGTGGTGGTATATATATATATATATACGTATATACCCATAGGATCCATGTATGGTATATATATTTATATTTACCTACATTTACCATAAACATCAACCAAATGTAGGTAAATATACCATACATGGATGCTATGGGACATATAACCCTTAGATTCCCATGAACCCACGATGTGTCACCGGAACACCCCCTTACCTTTGGCCCATTGGCTCGGCGGCGGGCGAGGCACGTAATGGTCAATGTCAAGTTGGACAGCCTTTGGCGCCTCGACTTGGTGAAACGGTGCAAAGGGATGTCCCGGTCGACGGGTTTGGTTATCGGATCAATGGGTTATTTCACTAAAAGCTTCAGGTACCTAAAATGGAGGGTTTCCTGAACCTTATAAGGCTATTTTGGGGGTGGGTTTTCCCTTACATAAGCCTTACATACAGCTTATATAGGTGAGTACCTCCAGTTTAGGAACCTGAAATGTTTGTAGATTATTCCACCTACTTATGAAATCTATTGGGGATTTATTTGGGTTATGACCCATATGTACTAAACATTTACTATCTTCCTGGGACATCCAAGTACCCCACTCTCAGAAACAATGTTGTTTTTTGTAGCCGGCTTTATGAAGGGAAACCAATGGCTTAAGCCAAGCACTTAAGGGCGGCTATTTCTGGGGGGGTTGACTAGCCATTACTGTAAACCAATGGAAATCGAAGCTGCTTATTGTAGGGATCAAAGTGGATGCAAATGTTGTTGGGTTATTGTGAATGATCTGATCACACAGTTGATTTATCACAAAAATCAAATGAATGTAGGTAAATAGACCATACCTTGATCCTATGGGATATTGAGTTGTATGTCTTAGTTTACCTGGTTCACATTGCCGTGGCTCATTTTTGCTGATAATTCAATCCCTAGAAAATAGCAAAAAAATCATCAGCAAAAAACAGAAAATTAATTTTGTTGGAAGATGACATTTCCTTTCAAGGGAGTCAAAGGCCTATTTTCAGAGGCAAACTCATTGTTACTGTGAGGCCTTCCTGTATGCCTACGACTAAACATGCCCCAAACCCTCCGTTCCTTTGGTTGAAATTGAATCGACATGACATGATACACAAATGGAAGGTAAAGCCGGGGAATCTCATGAGAAAATAATAAAATTATTCTGAGTGGTTGATGACTATTTGTATAGCTGTTAGCCCCCATGTGTTTTCAATACCTTCTGTTTCAAAACGTTCATTTTTTTGGTGTGTGTGTGTGTGCAAAATGTCACTACTAAGATGTGTATGAGTTTTCATACATAGACAACGATAAACATTTGGCTGAGGGTACTTCCCCACCCATGATGCCAGTCACCACCCAGTGTTTTGCCCATCGCGGATCCCTCCTTGCCATGAGTACCATCCTGGGAGGTGTTTGTTCTTCACATCCCAAAATTTGCCCTAATTTTGAATAACAAACGCTTTTGAAACGTTGTTTGCTATATGTTCCCCTTAAGCATCACCAAAATAGGTGAATTACCATCATGTTTAACCCTTTATACTGGTGATGTATAGCAAACCTCTCAATGAAAGAACATGAACTTCGCAAATCTTGTTTGCTTCCATTTGCCATATATGTCAATCATCCCATACCGTACTACTTCTATTGATCCTATTATAAAGGAAGGTATCTTCACACTCCCCCATTTTCCATACACATGATCCTATGGAAGGTTTTTTCACACTCCCCTATGTTCCATACAAATGTAGGTGAAAGATACGTTTCCAAGTTATAAACCATTACAAAGCGGGCCCCTAGCAGTTACAAGAAAAGGGTTATAACCCCGGTTACCCATTTATTTTCGGCCATTTATAGGGCCCCCATGTCACTCCATATTGATCATAGGGGCCCATCTATACTCAGACTTGGATGTCCCAGCAAGGTAGGATCAATGGGTTTTAACGTCAATATACCCCATTTATAAGTAGGTGAAATAACCCATCCCTGATAATGGAACCTGCATACCTTCCGTTTCGGAGGTGATTATACATCCCTTGCTCATCATTTAACGTTCCGTGATTGGATCCCTAAGGCATTGATCCTATAACCATTCATCCTAACAAACCCGTCCCGGGGACATTCATGCACAACTCCTCTTCCCCCATTTCCTCCGAGGTGGCGGAAGCTTCGGAAGTGGAGAAGTCTTGGGGTCAATCTTTAGGGCACGGAAACCCGGAGTTTCCCGAGTAGGTTTTTTTTGTTTTTTGGACAAATTTTCCTATACATTACCTATCATGGATGGTTGATGTTTATGTTTTTTTTTTAAGGTAAATGTACTACCTAAGAATCATAGGATCTCAAGTCACTGGTGGTTTGGAGATCCTAAAAAACTCCTGCGTTCTGCACATCCCCAAAGCCCTCTTTTTTGGAGGGTCCAATGATTCTTAGGGTAGGTAAATATATGCCATTAGTCCTTAGTAGTCACAGCTTTTCAAGGTGGAAGATTTCTTGGCTCTGACTCTGGTCGTTTGTGGTCACAAGATGGGGGGTCCCTTACGGTCGTAATAAATGGACTTGTAACCCCTACCACCCACGTTTCCCTCATTTAGTGGGTATAACGGTATAACTCATACTTTTAGAAACCTTCATTTTTTTTGGTTTTGGGGTCCAAGGGTATAAATTCCCTTGTACAAATAGGTCACTGGGCCGGGGTTATAACCTTAATTCAAGGGGTTATTCCACCCCACAGTTGTAGCTTTGACACAACAGGGATCAACCGATCGACGGCCAAACTGTGCAGTGCAAAATTATGCAGTTCCACTTGCCACAGGCGCAAAAAAAACATGTGAAACCGTGTAAAATAGTGTTGATGGTTCAGAAATCCTGGCTAGCCAGCCTTACTGTATATGTTTCAAAGAAACCGTTGCAAATAACGGGATAAAACTACCAACCTCAACTGGTTTTCTTGCCGGATTTCTGGTTGCCATTAAGGCCGTTTCATCACGGTATTTCCCTTCACCGGGGTAAGATTCGATCAACTCTGGAGGCATGTTTCTTTTGCTACAAGGTGGGCACCCTACGCTCCTTATACTGTAAGTGGGGTGAAATAACCCATTCAAGTAGGGTTTTAGTAACCCCAGGGTACCTATTTATTGTTGGCCATTTATAGGGATTATAACTTAATTTATAGCGATCGTAGGGGCCCGCCTTGTATAAATGGCCTTATGCATGTGAAACTGAGGTTATAACCCCTTACTTGGAGGATCATCCCAGTTAGTAAGTGGTTAATATCCATGGTTAGTAAGTCCCCTAAGTAGGCATATTCGCCTTCCAAATGGGCTAAATGGCTTATAAATGGGGGTTACTAACCACTTACTAAATGGGATGATCCTCCAAGTATAAGTGGAGTTATAACCCTATTTGCAGCTTGTTGGGGCCCGACCTTGTAAGAAAATGGTCCCTTTTCACTGAGGTCAGCAACCACCGTGGTGAGTTCGGGCTGCCCGATTCATGGATTCGGGAACTATGTATATGAATATGTATGCGTATGTATACAATTGTATACATATATATATATGGTATGCATACTACGTATGTATTCCGTGATTTATTTGCAGATTTTTTATTTATTCAACTTGTTTTTTGTTGGTTGATTTCTGAGAATTGAAGCATGCAGCATGTACCACCCTTTGGAATTGGTGATTGTACAAAGAACTTGGATCTGTCAACTGACAGATTGAAGGTTGAAGTGCTGTTTAATGACCGCCGCCACCACCATCACCATCATCACCATCATTTCCATCATCATCATCATCATCACCATCATCATCATCATCATCATTCATCATCATCATTCATATTAATTCTACCTGTGTTCATCCACGAATGTTGCATTCAATCAAAAATATCACATAAACATTTGTGCACCGCATGCTGAGGTGCAAGCACCTTAAGGGCAGATGATACCTTGGTATTTAGGACACATCCGGAAGTGGAAACGACGCCAAACCGTTTTGTTTGGATACAAAAAACAGATGTTGCTTGGGGTGACGCACACACAAAAATCTGACCTTTGTTTTTTTGTTATTGCATGTATTATTTTGAAACAAAAATCCCTGCTTGGGGGTACAAAGTATATATATATATATATATAATCACTGCTCTGGCTCCAAGAACATGGTGCCAGCACCCGTTTTAACAGTCACAACATTTTTTTGTTTGGGCAGCATTTCATGGGGTCACGTCACTCGAGCGGAAAAAAGCAAACACAAGGCTGATAGTACTTTTGATGTAGTACTTTTGATGGAAGAAATCCTGCACCTGTCGATGATATGGTAAGTATCCCATTATTATAGTTTCATACATGTCAGGTGGTGCAGGATTTCTTCCATCATCAGTAGTTTGTAATATAGGAATATTGGGGGCTACTTTAGGGTTTTCTGGCTGGGTGAGCTGTTTTCACAGCAATTTGCACATAATTTTTGGTGTTTGTTTTGAAAACCTGCAAGATGTTTCGTTTCCACACAAACCCTTAGTCACGTGAATTTGTTAGTTTGGCAGCAACAAGTCAAATGGTTGGAATACTTTCCGAGGGACACAACGACTTAGTCCATGCTTACGTTGGAAGATGTGCGTATCATCATCCAGCATCAGCTTTACTGATACGCTATGTTTATTTCATCATCCTAAGATGTTATCTGGTTAATTTCATATTAGCTGACATGCTCACAAAAACTTCTATGCTCAATTTCTTGTTGGAGACCACTCATCACCCCACCATGTTTTGGTTGTTTCAAAGTCGATTCCCTGGCATATCCACGCCAGGATGGGCGGCAACTATCGCTTGTGTTACTCCGCCAACGGCACTTTCGGCTTGCTTCAAGCCGATATCACGCTCCTCGGAAAGCACCTTGAAAACGACAGCTGACACGCACCGTTGGTGACATTGACTAGGCTGTGATATTGGGGGAGCTAAGGAGCCAGGGGTGATCTATTCCCCTACTAATTGGGGAGCTAAAGAGCCCCAGAATCTTCCAAATCACAGGGTAGTTGATTTTTGATATTGTTTTTGTTTTGTTCGCATAGATTCCAGTCATGCACTTGCATCAGTATACGCAGTTGTTTTGTTTTAATGACGCATGACTGGGTGGTGGTTTCCAATATTTTTTTATCTTCACCCCTATTTGGGGATATGATCCATTTTGACTGATATTTTTCAAATGGGTTGAAACCACCAACTAGATGACTCTTTAGTTAGTACAAGATTTTTAGAGACAAAGGCAGGAAAGGTCCATGCATACCGGCCATACCAATGCGAGACTCTCACAAACCCGAGGCGTCAGAGAATAGAAGTCAACGGGATCTTTGACCGATCACCCAGCGGGGAAGCTCAAGGCATTCAAGGCTGCAGTTGCTTGGGGAAGCTCAAGGGTTGCTTGCTATGTACTAACCATAGGAAAGGCGACAGGCAAATTTGTTGAAAAAGATGATGGGAGTTATAAGTTATTGATCATACCCATACCATCGATGTATGGTATATTTACCTACATGAATGGTTGATTTTTATGGTATTCATGTAGGTCAATATACCGTTCGTCCCATGGATGGTCTGGGGATAAGATTTGGACCTGTTTATTGAAGAATAGCTATGATTCCATTAAAGTTTTTGACCATAGGACCTTTGGAGCCACAGTTGAAGTGAGGGTACAGCTGCATTGAAAATCGTGTGATACCTCTTGGCTCTCTGATAAAACAAACAAGGCAGCAGAAATTTATCATTTTTGGGTTATTTGATTTGCAAATGGTTGGATGACACAGTGTGATTTGCAACTTTCGGGTGTTTTTTTTCGCCAGAGGGCAAGATGAAGCATGACCTAAGAAGTTTGGACCTGGCCAGACCTTTTTGGAATGGTGATGTGTGACCCAAACTCAAAGGTTCAAACGTGACCTCCAACGATGGGATAAAAAAGTTCACCATCACCTGAATCACCTGCAAAGTGGGCCTCTACCAATTATAAATAGGGTTATAATTTATGATTCCACTTATAGGAGTTATAACTACCCTATAGTTCTCCAATATATAAGGCCATCGATAGTTGAGTTTTCTCACCTTCGTTTTTTTATAAGGGCGTTGTACGGCCGGGGGACCCCACTGTGTCTGGGAGATGTGTTTCTGCCTCAGTCATTCAAAAAAGGCTGACTTTTGAGCGACTTTTAGGAATAGAATCTTCCCTTTGGACCCTCCAAAAAAGAGGGCTTTGGATGTGCAGAACGCAGAGGTCTGGGATCTCCAAACCACCAGTTTTGAGATCCTATGATTCTTAGGGTTCAGATATTTGCCTCAGTGATTCCTGGATGGAGAATTTTTACCTGAAAGATTGGGACAACGATGTGGGTTCAGTTGTGGGTATAATATGTTTTATTTGCACCCGTATTTGGGGAAGATTCCGATTTTGACTAGTATTTCTCAATTGGGTTGAAACCACCAACTAGATATAGTCTTAGTATATATGTGAATCTTGTTGGTTGTAGGGTCCAAATCTCAGTTGGGTAACATCCCGTGAGTTGTTGTGTTCGCTCAGTTGGTAGAATGTATAGTTGTGAGAATATTTGATGATTGTTGAATATTTGTTTCGAACAAAACATAGCTGTAATTATGCTTGCAAATACAAGAATCCATTGGGTGGTCCCGTCTCCCAGTGACCACATCCGAACGATCAAAATCATCACGATCTATTAGATACTCAGGTTTAGGGGTCGATTCAGTGGGTCCGACCGTTGGAGATTTCTTGGAAACTGCTGACTATAAGGGCCACAACCCAATCTCTCCAGCCTTGGACCTGCATTTTAGATCTGAGCATCAAAACTCGCTGAGGTTGCACCACGACAGATTGTTTGAGCCGTCGTCGCGGAACTCAGTTTTGGTATTGGAAATGAGTTTTTTTTGGTGTTTTTTCGAGGAAAAAATGGCCAAAAAGCTTCACAGAAAATTCGCAACAAAAGATTATGTGGGATTTTTAGTCAGTATTTGTTCAGGTCCTGCCCAATGACTGCAAGAGTGGGAACATGTATCATTGTTATTTTAGTAAGGGCCCTTTATTCATAGTTTAATAATCCACTGTGAACCAGTATACCGATTAAATGACATTATACGGTCAAACCTTATAATAAGAAACTTTCGCAAAGCTGCCAGACTCTCGCAAATTTCTTGCCGGGCAGAGTACCTTCAAGAAATTTTTCCAGGGCCCAGACTCTCAAAGCACATTTCTAAATCCTATAGTGTTTTGATTGTGTTGCCGACGGCCAGCCGCCTGAAGAGCCACTTGCCCAAAATCCTATTACGCCGCGGTAGGATTTTTTGCTTGTGCCCTGCTCACACCTTGCAAGCCATCCTTCACCACAGAAAAGAAGCCTGGAAGCGCGTTCTGTCTAGCAGGTCTCCTCACAGGCCACTAGCCCCAAAATCCTATTGCGCCACGGTAGGATTTTTTACCTGTGCCCGGCTCACACCTTGCAAGCCATCCCTCACCACAGAAAAGAAGCCGGGAAGCGCGTTCTGTGTAGCCAGGTCTCCTGACAGGCCACTAGCCCCAAAATCCTACTGCGCCACGGTAGGATGTTTTACTTCTGCCCGGCTCACACCCTGCAAGCCATCCCTCACCACAGAAAAGAAGCTGTGTAGCAGGTCTCCTCAGGCCACTAGTCCCAAAATCCTACTGCGCCGCGGTAGGATTTTTTACTTGTGCCCGGCTCACACCCTGCAAGCCATCCCTCACCACAGAAAAGAAGCCGGGAAGCGCGTTCTGCGTAGCCAGGTCTCCTGACAGGCCACTAGCCCCAAAAATCTACTGCGCCTCGGTAGGATTTTTTGCCTGTGCCCTGCTCACGCCTTACAAGCGGAATCCGACTGCGCCACGGTGGGATTTGTTGCCTGTGCCCTGCTCACGCCGTGCAAGCCATCCCGCACCACAGAAAAGAAGCCCGGAAGCGCGTTCTGCCAAGCCCCTGAAGAAGCCGCTTGTGGCAAAATCCTATTGCGGCGCGGTAGGAATTTCCCACATTCTTTGTCCATATTTGCAAGCCCCCCCCTTCTTAGAGCAGAGGTCTCCTTGCTTCCTGGATGAGGCATTGGGCTTTGCCCTCCCCAGGCGTGTAAGTATGTATAGAGGCTCGAATCCACCACCGCGCGGGTTCTTGCACTTCTGTTTTTGTCTTGGGTCTTGTCGTGCTTTCAAGGGGCAGAGCTTTCAAGGGATCGAACACTTCACACTCAAAACCTTATTTCCATATTCATAGCCAAGTTCGTTTTTTACTTAGCCTCTGCTCGAGACTCTAGTTTCTTGTCTAAGAAGGTTTCTTAACATAAGGGTCAACTGTAGTCCAAATTAGATATAGATAGAAAATTGGATAGAAAGATATACAACTAGGTCGGTATATCTATATATACTGTATAATATCGTATCTTTTCATATATCAATATCTTGTTTTGGGCAGGACATACTTTATAATTTGATGATAAGTACTGGGATGTCCATGGTACTTAGTAAATAGATTAGAACCCGTATGTAAGTAGGTTGTGAGTCTCCTAAGTAGGTTAGAAACCAACTTACTACCTAGTTACTAACTGCCATGGACACCCCAGAAGTACATTTACATATTTCAAACAATACTTGTTGGACTTTTCGAACGGACGTGGATCAACCGACTGCAAGGTCTGTAATTCTTGCTGGGGCTATTTGAGTCAAGATTTTTCCAAGCTGGTTTAACTAAGATGTTATATGATTATCTATTATCCAGGTTCTTCAAAGTGACCTCGTTTGAACCAAAAAGTGACCTTTTCGGGGCTTAAGTGACCTCCAATTGGGGAATCAAAAGGTCACTTTGAAGAAGCTGGATATTTGGTGTTATAATTAGTAGTAGTATTTTTGTTATGTACTTCTAGATCGATCTAGTTGAATGTATCTTAAAATGATCGTTTCTTGTAGTATAATTTTTGGTTGTCGATGAATTTTTTCCCCATTGTTGCAGCTGATACAAACGGGTTGATCCTTCAACTCTGACTCCACCAAAAAGTAAAAATGCTTCATCTGGATGTTTCCAAAAATAGGGGTACACCCAAATCATCCATTTTAATAGGGTTTTCCATCCATTTTGGGATACCACTATTTTTGGAAACACCTATCTGAAAATGTGTTCCCGGAGGATTTGGGAAGAGGAAATTCCTTTTTGGAAACCATTACGTTCAATGTTTCAGGTGAACAAGCCGTTAGTTTTCATGATCAGTGTGCAAACAAAATTCCAGAACGTCCAACAACATTCCCTAGGCATCAATCCTCATATTCTCAGATAATGATGATTCGAGGTGTGAAGATCACCTGCGAGTTTCGCCATAGGTCATTCAGGTTCCATGAAGCCTTTTGCAGGTGAGCCCGGATCCCCTAGGGATTTTTCAGCCCAGGACAGTATCAATGCTACATGCGCCGTGAAGAATTCAACACTGCCGATGGCAAGTAGGGAAGCCCAAAATCTTGTGGGTGCCCAATGAGAATACTGCATACCTTTTAAGGTAACTTACTGTTGATGGAGGAAATCTGGCTAACCACCTTGGATCTATAAAGTCTTGTAAATAATGGGATAAACTATGTATCAACTGTTGCAGGATTTTTTCCATCAACAGTAGCATTGGGGTGGAAATGCACCTTTTTCCAATATAGGATATACATTTACAAATGGCGGCTGTTCCATTCCTACTTGAGGATGTTGGAAAAGAACTTGTATATCATTCATGTGTCCTTTTTAGAATGGATATTCCACTCCTATGACATTGATTGAAAGTCCAGAGCCTAAAGAGGAAAGGATACTGTTGATGGAAGAAATCCGGCCAACCACCTCAAAATGATGCATCCCCAGGCATACATGGTCATATTCTCATACAGTGATGAAGGGGTGTGAAGATCACCTGCGAGTTTTGCCATGATATTCAGGTTTCATGAAACCATTCTCAGGCAAACAACCTCTCTTGTGAAAATATTGGAAAAACAAAGACATACAAACTTAAATCCGAAACAGTTACCATGAATTTCAGATTTTTCGTGTCATTTTTTGTGGATTTGCGGAAAGATGGGTGAACCCACGATCCCATCCGGAATCCGATCCTTAAAAATGGTGGCATGTTCTAGGTTTCGGTGCTCTGATGATCGAATGCCTCGCCGTTGGAAATCTGTAAGGTTTTTTTTTCATTTGATTTATGGGATGATTTTGATACGATATATCCAGATATATCCAGCGGTCAAATAAAAATCATCCCAAATCAAATAGAAATCATCCCAAATCAAATGTGTGTTTCCTGAAATGGTGGTATTTTGCAATCTCCACCCCAAGTGCTGATCATTTTTACTAAGAAAACCATTTTAGTTTTTGGGGAAACCCACCATTTTAGGAAATCCCGAAATGAAACATGCTGCCTTTCAGGTATGGTCTTCAAAGTTCCTGTGTGGTTGACTATTCCTATGCGGGTGCTGGCTTCTTTGGACCACCTGGACGAGGCCGTTGCCTCGGCGGGAAGTGGTTGAGTCATAGTGGTTGAAATCGTGGTTGTTTAAGATGTGGGGTACATGTTGATATTTTGTTTCTAGTGGGGTTTGTATATCTAAGTTTACATTTTTCCCACATGTATATATATATATATATAAATAGTATTTCAAGATATCATATTGTGTATTACGAAATCGATCATATAGGTGACGATTGTAATTCCTGCGGTGTTTTTTACAGATTTTTACTCTGTGGTTGGATGTGTTTAAACCTTCATCTCTTACGAAGGACTCGCGTTACTTGTGCTTGTACAAATTTTCAAAACCTTTATCTAGGTGGGCCCCTACCTGTTATAAGTGGAGTTATAACCCTGATAAATGGCCGAAAATAAATGGGTATATTGGGTTATAACCCTACTTACAGAGGTTATAACTCCACTTGTAACTAGGAGGGGCCCACCTTGTAGCAACGCGAAACAATTGTGTAATTCATGTGTTCAAGAGTGTATGAAAAAAACATAGTCTGCCCTAGTGACACTAGAAATTGCAGAGCGGTATGAATCCAGATGATGTAGGTATTTGATGTTCAATCATGCCTGTTTGACAATTCTTTTTCATACTACATCTAGCCAAAAAAATCATGACAAAGGAACTGTGGGACTTCAAAAACAAATCCAACATAAGAACGTGACCAGCATGCTATTGTGTGCTATGACGGTTTGCCATGATTGGTTGTACAGAAACTCAAACTCACTACGTTGTTGAAGTTCAAATTGTGTCTTCAATGGTCAATCTATTTCCCAAAGCAAATGTCTACTTTTCCTATCTTTTCCTCCCATAGTCATGGAAGTGGAAAGTGGCCCTATTGTGATGGAAACTAGTCTTGGAGGGGGGGCTCATTCGCCACGTCCAAAAAGATTACAGACCAACTGACCAACGAGTCATCTGGAAATGTTGATTGCAACTGTCCAAAATCTGAATTTGACGGGTCTCCAATTCAGAGATTCTCGGACTTCCATATATTAGTGGCTTTACGATATGAGCGGGGCGGTGTCACATATGATTTGTTTACACACTTTCAGCTGTTTTCCAAGAGAAGGTGATACCCTACGTAAGATAAAGACAAGATGCATCCAACAACAACAACAACAACAACAGAGAAAACAGCTCTCCCAGAAGGTTTTAATTTAACATCACCGGGCCAAATATACGTCCAAAAACATCAATTCCAGCAGCACGAATCTTCCGGACCAACATCCAGTCACCGGAAGCCACAGGCACCTGGACAGCAGAGTTCGCCACAACCCATGATGAAAGTGGCATGGTGACGCAAGTGCAGGTGGAAAAAAACGTCGGATTCTTTTAAATTTGTTGTGGCAAAGGAAATTGACAGTTTTCGTCTGACACGTTTGTAGGTGGTAAACCCAGAATGAGACGGTCAACTGCTTCTTTTTGTCATAGAAAAGTGACATCCCACTTGCAGCTATGGTATGTGACTATGTGACCTGCTGGAAGAAATTGACAAATGACTCAGTGGTTGGTTTCAAGGAGATTTCAAACGTTTACCAACTGGTGACTTTCAACTATTTCGGGAATGTTTATCAGCGAAAATCGGGGGGAATAGACCCCTCGAAAACAAACATTTTGAACCCAGGAATTGATGGTTTGGGTCGTTTTTTTTCTCCTTTTCCAAAGGGGTATTTTGAGGTTCCATATGTTCCATGTTCGTTTTCGGGGGGGGTGTATTTAAAATGACTCAGGTTGACAAAACAGCTAGGGATTGTTTTTTGGCATACAAAAAAAACTGAGAATGGATTCATGGAAGCTATATTTTTATGCTGGGGACTTTGATGTTGGGCCTTTTTTTGCAATTTGCACCAATGGCATGGTGGCTTCCAAGAAGTTGAAAGGGTGCCCTTAGTAAGCTGCATGCAGAAGAGGGGAGGATGAACTTTGGTAGGAAGCAAGACCAAGGCTTCTATGACTACATGGATAAAATTGGTGCGAATAGCTGCTGCTCATTTTCGAGACCTCCAAAAAATGAGAAACCTCTGGGGAGGAGTCATCAGAACGGCGCTGGCTTCGAAGAAACAGATGAATCTTTTTTCCCGATTGCGTTAGTGAAGGGTTCGGGGTGGGGGCTGAGCTCGAAGAAACCTGTGTGCCAAGAAAGCATCAGAAGATGAGATGAGCAGAATCCAGAAAGTGCTAGACCTTCTAATCCTTGAAGGTCGAAGTGGCGCCAGAAGTGGCGAGGAGATTTAACACTCCAATCAGTCTTTGAGAATATGACTGGATGCCTAGTGGGATGTCCTACTGGTACTTAGTAAATAGATCATAACCCCTATATAAGTAGGTTGTAAGTTTGCTAACTAGGTTACAACCCAACTTACTGAGTAGTTACTAAGTTCCATGGACACCCTAGTAGGGTACCACTATAAATAGACTGAGTTTAGGCGCAAGGTGAATAATTATGAAATAATATTTTGGAAGATGTATATATACCTAGAACCCAACTGACCTCTATGTTTGAAGGTCAACCCTCCAAAACAAGGCCCTTTTCAATCAAAACAAGGGTCATTTGGGTTCTAGGTATATTATTATATATATGTATATTAGATGTATCATTATTATACGTATACATGAATCAAAGACAATTCATAATAGTCTCCATTTTTTTCAGTTAAAACTTGTACCTGTTGGGTTTATTGGGGATGGTCCAACTCTTTTGTTTAAATATATAATATATTTAATATGTATATATTTATATTCATATACAAATACTTGAAGTATATATATATATCTATTATTTGGTCAAATTATAGCGACCTCACACGACCTCACCCCAAAATGTAGCTCGGAAAGGGAAATCCCAATCCCTTTATTTCAGGGAAATCTAGGTTTGGTGAAATATGATTTCAATTGGCCAGATGGATATCTTCAATTACACTTACCATAAAAAAATACCATCCATGTAGGTAAAAATCAACCGCCCATATATGCCTAGCTGGTGGTTTCAAATATTTTTTATTTTCATCCCTACCTGGGGAAATGATCCAATTTCACTAATATTTTTCAAAGGGGTTGAAACCACCAACTAGATGTCACATTCAGTTTGATGGTTGCAACCATTGACCAACTCTCTCTTTTTTTTACAGCGTTTCCTTGTCAGGCACAGCCCTGCGCTTTTTCAGCGCCGGCCTCCTTCATTTGTCGGGTCCGGGTTCTCTGGGGAAACTCGTGGCTGGAGCAATTCAAGTTGAAACACCCCCATGACTGGTTGGAAATCCACCACTTAGAGGTTCAGGATACTGGATGTAACTGGTTATATGTAGGTTTATAATCCTAGTTAGGGGACATAAAACTCACTTATAGAGGTTGTAACCCTGGTTACTATCCACTTACTAAGTATCCTGAACATCTAAGCATGAATGAAGAGAGTGTGGATTTTCCAATGTAATATTTGTTTTCAGTGGTATATTCCAAGAATCCTGACACCTCAATAGCCTGACTATTTGGAAGACCCAAACAAACCCCAAAACCTCATATATAATGATTGCTTTTAATGGTAGGTGTTGATTGATCTAAAATCACTGCAAACATCACCAGTGGAACCCGAGAAACCAATAGAACTGAACGGCATGGAAGGGCCTTTGGTGGCAACCATCATTGATATTTGGTGGTTCATCATGAAAAAAAACACCCCACTCCCCAACTTGGTTTTAGTTTCAGAGAGAGTACACCCCCAAAGTTCAATATGGAACCTGAACAGGATGGTTTCCAAAAGGAATCTCCTTTCCCAGGGGCTGATTTTCAGGTTCTATCTTAAACTTCAAGGGTGCAGCTGGATTTCAATCATCAACAGTGTGATAGAATTTTTAAATTTCACCACCTTGCCTGGGTTGGACTGAGAAAGTTTCTATTTAAGGGCAACTTCGTCCACATACATCGTATGAAACATCGCCCCCGCAGTCTGAGCAAGCATATACAGATACACATAGCAACTTCCAGTACATGATCAGTTACAATTCTGGTCCCCGATCATTTCCACTAGAGATACACATTTTATAATGAAGCTTGTATTGAAGAAAAACAATCGTATGTACTACTAGCGGGTAGTAATTGGTCCCTAGGGGGGAAGGTTTTTTGTTGAATGACCAAAACAAATCTCAATATCCCATAAGATCCATAGAACTGGTACATTTACCTGCTAAATTTACCAAATGAAATCACAAGCCCATCCGTGTATTTAAAGATACCTGCTGCATATCCCTACGTCCCAAGGTGGGTCCCCCGGACCCGAAAATTAACGGATGGAGTTATAGGGCCCTCTAAGTGGAGTTATTTCACCCGACTTATAACTACCAGGAACCCAAATGGGGCCCCTTGTTTTGAATGGAGTTTGGGCCTTCTTTCAGGAGGATGAAACAACCCCCAAAAATAGAGGACGACATCTCTAGGTTCCAGGTAGTTATAACCCTACGTATAACTGATTAGTAAAAGGTTAGGATCCGTGGGTTATATCCCTAATATACCCCATTTATAAGCAGGGTATAAGCCATTTAAAACTAACCATTGATCCCAACTTCCAACGGAACTATCCAAGTATGGGTCTATATTTTTTGTTGCCTCGGACTGGGAAGCCCCCACCTTGTGGATGGTTGGCCAACCCTCAGGATGGTGGAGCCTGCGAGGACGGGAACTCGATTTGAGACGTTTTTGTTTTTACGTGGGTTGAAAGCACCAACTAATTCGAAGAGACTTGGTATTCAAGGTAATTACTTTGTGTTAAACGAACATAGCAATGGAAAAAAATGCACTGTGTGAATAAGATGTAATTAGTACATAATTCCTATTAATTTTGCATTGCTATCATTGTTTAGTTTGCCAGAGGGTAGAGATTCTATGGATAGCGAGGGGATGCTTTTGGTACTTTACTTGAACTCACACTAGTTTACATCTATTCCTTGGATTTGTGTATATGTTAACTGACTTTGTTATGTTTCCTGCAGTAGGATTCATCGCCAGTTATTTACATTTGAAAGTTGCAAAACAACACACATCTGATATGTTTACTTCATGATTTATACATACCCTAAGGATCCAGATATATCCGAAGAAAAGGATTTCCCTATTCTGGGGATGGGATTTAGACCATCAATCCTACAAATTTTTGGGAGTGAAACCTGGATTCTTAGGGATACACCAGTGAGGTTTGTCGCCATTTGTGTTTGTCTTTTTTACGTTTCTTTTCCTGGCGAGGCCGGTGATCCATACATCACACCAGATTCGATGGTTTTGGGTCCCAAGCTGGTTTTTGAGAAAAACATCATCTAAGCTACCCTGTGAGTCCTTTGGGGAGCGATTTGGAGCCAGGGATGATGTAAAGACTATCAGAATCCTCAAAATCAGAGGGGAGTCATGTGATGTTTGGTCATTTTACCTCAAACAGGTTTGGAGGGAAAATGATATTCAATTTGACTTGCTCATATTTTTCTTGATGGGGTGACTGTTACAAACCAACCATATAGAGTGTTTTGTTAATTAGGGATGCCCTGCCTGAAACAAACAGCAAAAGGTCCTGAAAATAGGCTTAAAAAACAAGAAAAGGAAAGGTTTGTCTTTCAACCATCAAATTTCAGATGCAATTTGTTGATTTCAATCAGGTTACATCATCGGATGTTTCAGCAATCAGGACAATCTAACCATCTTTTATAAGGATGTGTTTTTTTTTTCAAATTATATACTGTTCAACAACTCTTTAAAACAATTCGAGACAAACATATAGATAAGCTATACTTCTATCAACCAGCAATTGTCCACTCCCAAAGTTTAACTGGTGAAAGGCCACGGCTCGCTCCGAACCAAGGTGTCTTCAAGACGGATCAATATCCCAACAACCAGCGCGGATGCCAAGCAAATTCCACCCTTCTGGATCCATTACCTTTCTTTTTGGGATAACATTTTCTGGTTGGTGGTTTCAAATATTTTTTATGTTCAACCCTATTTGGGGAAATGATCCAAATTTGACTGATATTTTTGAAACCAGTTTTGTTTAGGAGGTTAGGTGAGATTCACTTCGTTCCCCAAAGTTTAAACCATACTGCCCGATATGACCCACATGTATATAGCTATAGGCTATAGTATGTATTTTTATATTTTATATACACACATGTTTATTCACATACACTCTAAAAGAAACACATGTATGTAGTTATGTTTATGTATTTATTTCCGTAGACACAATGTAGACACTACAGTATGTCTATTTTATACATGCATACCCCCCAGAAATTTAACATAGATCCCAAAAATGGCCATATTTAAAAGGAACCGCCTTTTCCAAACCATCATTTTGGGTATCCATGTTAGTTTTCGGGAGTGTATCATGTATTTATTTAATTTATATATAGAATTCCATATACTCTCCCAGCGATTTGTGCCCTTGACCCCATTCCTTGGTCAAATCAGGAAATGATTTGTTGGGAAATGCCTTTGGCAGCACCACCACCTACAGCACCTTGGGCGGCGATTCCTTTGGCAGTTGAGGGTCGTTGAGAGATGATGTCAACACACCAGAAAGCTTTTGGGAGGAGGATTTCTAGTAAGGAAATGCTGGCAGATTTTACTTGAAGGGGAAAAATCTACTTCTATTTTTGTGAATCCAGACATGTTCTTTTTGATAAATAAGCATCGCAATAGAAACAAGGGTCCAATCTGTTTTTGAAATCTCTCTGTAAAATGTTTCACTTTCCAATCTCGCTATCCGTCTTGGATTAGTAGATGAAATGTGAGCCACATAGTTTACTGGGATACAATACAGTTTAACATAACCACTCAAAAGTTACCTTCCCAATCCAACCATCAAGTTTCAGGGGCTATGTTAAACTTCGGGGGTGGAAATCTTAAAGAATTATGTTTTTTATGTGTGCTGTGTCATCATCCACCCCAGGATCAAAAACGCAAAAAAAAATTCACCAGGATGACATGAAATGTGTCGTTTTTTCTCCACGAAAAATCAAGGCGTTGCCACCCTGAGCTAAATAAACCTTCATGAAGATAAGTTGCTTCCTTCATGGCCCCTCAATTTTGGATGGATTGGGAAGTTGGAAGATGCAATTTCCCTTTTGATGGTCCTCCTAACTATCCCCATCAAAACTACCCCCCACCAGAAGTGGGATTTTTTGTACATGTTATTGACATTCATTGTCCCTCAATAATGCCTTATAAAAGCCTTATTTCTGGAGCGCCTGATATCATGGGAATCTAAGGGTTCCAGGACCCCATGCCACACCCCCCAGGAAATAGCCGGCCCTTATTATAGGGATTCTTAGCCACCATTCTGGACCTTAATTTGGCCTTATTAAGGTCTTATTCAAGGGTTGGGTGGGTCCTTCAGATTCCCATCCATGATACTATTGGTGAGTCATCATGGCCATCACTCAAGACAAAACTTTCGACACTGAGATGCTCGAACAGTGGCAGCGTGCTATTGCCCGGATAGGTCGGGGGAGCCTGCCCATGTTGGTTCGATTGGGTCAGGGTTCAGGCGGTTTCTGAAACTAGAATTTGTACAATGCTTTAAGGAAGGGGTCGGGTAAGATTGTTTTCCAGTTGGATTCATTTCTGGAGCCACTAAAGCAGGTTTCCTCATTGAAAAAATCTTAGCCAAAGTTTCTTGATCTCGGATGATCAGTGCGATTTGTTGAATGATTTCGATATGTTTGTGGCTGATTTTTTTAATGTGCTGGATTCCTGCCATTTTTTAACAAGAGAAACACAACAAAAAAACAAACAAACAAACATGACAAGATTCTGTAGGTGTTTCATGATTATGGAGTTTCTTTACGTGTTTATTCAACAACCAAAGCACATGGCCACATGTCCCGAGCTGATAACAAGAATCAATGAAACAACAGCTAGGTTGTGGTTTCAAAGGATTTTTATGTTCACCCCTATTTGGAAACGATTTCCAGGTTGACAAGCATAGGTTTCTAAGGGGTTGAAACCAACAACCGGACAGGGTTTAGTACATGTCCCTTTTCTTTAACATCACCTATTGCTGCTTAAATCATAGGAAAAATGCTGGTACCCTTGGGATGGCACCCGAGCTGTTTAACCCCCCAAGGAGCCCTTTAAAAGGGGATATACCCAACGCATACCCACTATATTAAAGGTGTTTATGGGGTTGATTATTAAGGGGACCCCCATCCCAAGGGTACCAGCATGTTTCCTATGATGAAAAAACATGGGAAGAACCCATCCACCTCTTTGAGTAATAAGACGGTCAGGGCAAAAACCCTGGCAGCATTCGATGATGACACATATGAAAGAATTCAGCGCATGGGACAACTAAGCCATGCATGTAGGTACACTAAATATTCCAGTCTCATTCGGAGCATTTGGTGAATACCATATTCTTAATTTTTATTTGGAGTTTCCGTCGCCGACCTTTTCTTGGATCTGTTTGTGTTGGTGATTTTTGTTTACGGATTGGGATCCCATGGGATAAACATCACCATCAAGACCTACCATTTGGAAGACTATTGACTATTTGTTTTGGTGGACTTTTTCCTTTGAAAAGTCGCAACTCCAAGTGAGCAATGAAAAAACAGCCTTGGTATTTACCGTATATATATATATACATATATATTGGATATACAACTACCCGGTTATGTGGTGATTATAAAAGACCAGTGATGGTTGGCCAACCACCTACACCCCATCACCGATCCACAAGTAACAACTGTGAAACAAAAATCCAACAAGAGATCTGAGTTGAGCACATTTTGCACCCTGAAAAATGTACCTTTTTTTGCAAATGCGGAAAAACATGTAGTATTTGTAGCAATGTACACATTTTATAGATGCCAAAGACTGTATATATATCATATATAGAGATTTTTATATGATAGAGATGTCCATGTTACCTACATCACTGTGAGATGTGTTTTTTTCGTCAGCAGCTCCGCCAGGAATGGGTGCACCAACACAGTGGACTTCATCCAACAGGTTGGGATGGGATATTTTTGTCAGTGTCCCAAGTGGGCTGAACACTTGGAAATTTGATGCCAAGATGTTGTTGTTGTTGTTGTTGTGTTTAAAGTATCAGATTATATAATAGAATTACATGTACATATACTTTTATAATCATGAATCATGTATTTATGTATATATATATGTGATGTTGACATGTGTTAAACTTTTTTTGAGACAGAAAGACCACTTTAGTTCAAAATTCTCTTTTGCTGGTTGAATCAACATTTGAAATCACAAGAGTATTTTTTTGAATTTAACAAGGTGATATTACCTTGCACTTGGCAGGCCTTATGACCCCCTGGCAAGTTGATTTTTTTGGGATTTCCGGATTTCCAACTTACGAGTTGCGTCTGAGGATTTGAAGATAAGAATCTCAGATCTCACCCACATACTGCTGGAAGATACCCTTGACCCTTCACTAACAGTTTCTGTTTGGGAATTTCTTTCGAGTTGTGGGGGTGAAAGGGGAAGTCTGGGGGCACCTTCCCAGGGTGGGCAAAATCATTGAGAGAAGATTCTTTGTTGACAAGCTTTCCTGCATGCGGGATACGTTTGATAGGTTTCAGGAAGTGTGATATGAAAGGGGGCTACATGCTGTTTTCGATTATGTTCCCCTCTCATTGTGGGTATAACATATGTATGAAATTGAGATATCATTAATAGTAATAATGATAATCAACATCATCATCACCATCATCATCATCATCATCATCATCATCATCATCATCATCATCATCATCATCATCATCATCATCACCATCATCACCATCATCACCATCACACAGCATCATCATCATCATCATCATCATCATCATCATCATCATCATCATCATCATCATCATCATCAGCATCAGCATCACCACCAGCAGCAGCAGCAGCAGCATCATCANATCATCTATCATCTATGGTCATCCGTCATTCATCATTCATCATTCATCATTCATCATCATCCATCATCATCATCATCATCATCATCATCATCATCATCATCATCATCATCATCATCATCATCATCATCATCATCATCATCATCATCATCATCCATCATCATCATTATCATCATCGTCGTCGTCATCATCATAATCATCATCACCCATCATCATGAAACATTCCGTCATCATGAAACATTCCATCACTTTCTTCAGGGCACCTACGGGCCTCTAAAGAAAAAAATAGATTGACTGGACTTGTTTCTGGTAAACAGTAGGAGGGAGGTAAGATGTACTTTCCAGATGAAGCCATTGCCGAGCGTGCCTTTTACTAGAAACAGATCTTAAATAATTGAGCCTTGAAACTTGAAACTAATCAGTATCAAATACAACAATGCAAATGTATCTTGATGTCGAGTGATGTCCCAAAAATATGGGCAGAATTTGGGTTGGTAATATTGTTGAAGGACAACACTGACACGACAACATGCTCCAACAATTGATATGGCACGTATCATGTGAAGTCTGTCTTACATCATTAACCAGTGTCTTTTTACACTTTTACACCCCTGAAAATTAACGTGAAACCTGACAATCACCCAATTCAAATCCGGAACATCATCTTCCAAACCTCCATGACTTTGGGTTCAACAGCCGTTGGTTTTCCAAGCTGCAACCATCCCAAGTATTCCCCAAGTTGGTGGACTCGGCCGCAGATTGGTATCCTCCATTTCTATTTGAGCAAGGTGGATATTTTTGGGATCGATGGACTGATTCGTGAAGAGTGCATCAGATTCAAGATGATCAAAGATATCACTGTCAAACCCTACGGATAGGAAGATCTGTAAGTAGTGAGTTATAAGCCAAGCAAAAAGTCCATGAATGGAAGGGGTCCCACAACTCGATCCTCAGGGATGATCCTCCAAGTAGGGATGATTGACCTGGCTGAAACTACATGTTGCACCTAGAGCTGAGCATGTCCCCAAAGCCTCTTTTTCACGTTGAGTTACTCCCTGGAAAGCTAGCATGGAACCTGAACTTCACCGCTTTGGAACAATAAAATCATCTTCAAAACCCTACTTTGTTTAGTTTGGTATTAGTTTCCTAGGGTACATATTGTCCATGCTACTACCCCCTCTAACAGGAAATTTCTCCATGGGTGGACCTGTCATGTGGACAGCTTTCAGAAGTACTGTTGATGGTTCAGAAATCTAGCTAACCACCTCGGATGGTGCTACAACCCTGTAAATAACGGGATGTTTACCATATCAACTGGTTAGCAGGATTTCTTCCATCAACACTCGTTCTTTCACAACAACGTGTTGATGTGGCTGTGGCTTAAACTGTTGAACCCCCAACAATTGAATCTATCAACAATATATCTATGATCGAATTTCTCGCCAAATTGCAGTAAAAAGATTGGCACCATATTTCCATCTTCACATTAAAGATTATGAAACGCAGTATCCTTTGTTGGATACAGTTTGCGACAATGCGTTTTGTTTTCATGTTTTTTTTTCCGCATCTGTTTTTGACACCGGAGTCAACATGCCCTCATCCTAGACAGTGATTTGGTTTAGGGAGACATTTTCCCCCACTCTAGGCCTTTCGATAGAAATAGATGGCCAAGAAATTCCTATCTTAGGCGCCTGTGTAGCCATGTACACAGAAGCCAAGCCCTCTATGTAGAATGCATGGTTTTTTAAGGGTGCAAGTCGACTCTGAAAAAATGGTCCGGCCCCTGAAAACACCCTTGTTTTAGGAGGGATGTGCTTCATCAATCCTCTGTTTGTTTCCAGTCCTTGCATATCATGCACAAACTGTAGCAAAGCATGTGCTTTTTTAGCATGCTGTCACTTCATGGAATTGTTGCTGGGAACCCACCACAACAAGGTCAGTGGCCATATGCTTGACTGTCAAGAAGAAAAGGTCCTGACTTTGTTCAAAGAATGTGGATGGGGGGATGCTTGCATAAAGAAATTTCACTGGCTGCTGCACTACGGAGACAGTCTGGTACTTCACAAGCAGTTAGTCCCTTGCTGGGCCATGGAAAGGAAACACAAGCAAGTGACGAATGTGGCAACGAACATCGCCAATCTCAGCAAGTATGAAAAATCCGTGTACTTCGAGCTCTTGTCGGGGCAGTTGCACCGTCTTAAAGCACCACTCCCTCCGGTTACCTTTGGACCCCAAAACCATGAGAAATGAAGGTTTTAGGCCCTCAATATCTGGGTCATAACCCCTAAAAATGAAGGTTTTAGGTTCCCATGGTAGAGTATATGTTTAATGGCCCTTGACTTCCCAGGTAATTAGTGTAATTCAACTTGGTTTTATCGTGCTATATTCACACAAGGTATACGCTCCTGCTAGTTTTTTCAAATGGAGTTATAGGGCCCCTATAAATGGCCGAACATAATTATAAATAGGTAACTGTGGTTATTTCACCCTACTCATAGGGGTTATTTCACTCCATTTATAACGATCGGCTCGGGGGCGATTTTGATCCTATGTATACGTACTTGGTAAATTTGCTGCGATGGCTTTCAGATGCGCCGGCTGAATGGGACTGGAAGGAATCTTTACCGATCTACGTAAATGGCTTAGATTTATAAGATCAATCTAATAGGTATAGATCTTCCACCCCATAGAATCCATGGGACTGGCATATTTTTCTACATTAAACCAATAAAATCAAACCAAATGAAGGTAAATAATTATACCAGTCCCATGGATCCGTCATGGGATATATGTCCATAGATTCCGTGCGGGACTTGATGATATCTCTGGTGACATGGATTGGTACCATCAAAGAATTGACCTGGAAAGTCATCAAAGTGACGTCAACGGGAAGTTCGACCAACAATCCTCAAGCACCGCAGGACTCCCATACCACCTCCCATAAGAATCCCTGGTCCCACCTATTGGGGGGTCCCTGACATACTGTTGATGGTTCAGAAATCCCAAACAACTACCTGGTATGGTGCTAAAACCTTGGAAAGAATGGGGAGAAACTACCGTTCCCTCAACTGGTGAAAGTCGGATTTCTTCCATCAATAGTACCTCTGAAACCCATATGCTCCATGTATGGAATATTCACCTACATTTACCATAGATTTAGGTGAAATGTAGGTGAGTATTCCAGTCCCATGGTGGGATTTCATCTTGCCACCTCCGATTCCACTCCCAACAGCCGCAACGTCTGGGACGGAATTCCGCGAGAGGTGTGTCATGCAGGCAACGGTGAGTGCAGTGAAGACTTCACCGGCGTCACCGGGCAGTACCGAAGCCTCAAGTGGGGTGCTGTTGGGATCGTTACCCTCCCTGAAACTAACGTTAAACGCACCTAAAAATGATGGTGAAACCAATAGGAATCTCCGGATTTCCAAATGTCATTTTTTCAGGGGATAATGTTAGTTTCAGGGAGTGTAACAAAACATGTTGGGGGGAAATAAAATCAAAGTTAAGGCTGCAACATGTTGGGTAGCCGGGGGGGGGGGGGAAAGCCGCGGCGCAAGGTTTTTTTCTAAGGCTGAGGTCCAGACCATTGGATGATAGATCAGCGTCAATGTTATGGATTCATTGGTTTTTACAGCTCAAAAAGCAGGTCGATTGTGACCGTCATTAGATCACTTTTGTCCAATAAAAGTACGAAGCAACAAAATCCAACTTCAAAAAAGAAGAACTCCTCGCGCGTTATCTACGTTGCGCACTGCGCACATGTACTTTTTTATCCACATATGTGTGCAAGCCCAAAGACGTGATCAGTTCCGTAGCATCCAACATGTGTGTTCATGTTTATAGTAAATTGCACCCTAAGGATCATTGGACCCTCAAAACTGGCTATTTTGAGGACCCTACTCTGCTATACAGGTTCATTCACCCTTCCATTGGAGGGTCCAAGATCCTTAGGGCAGGTAAATGTACAATACGCAAACATGGACGAAGGGAACCATGTATTCTTCATCACAAGTTCCACCCTCAACAGCCTGCCCGAGCCATGGTTGCCAGGTATCGTTTTCGAATTCGGGTGGAGTGCCCTAGCGATGCATGCATGAAGACTGATGAAAATCGTTCGGGAGACCGAGCTGGCGAGCTTCGGTTAAAGGGAACCAACTGCGTTTCAAAGGATCCAATTTGACAAGCACAGCATATGTTTCAAATGGGTGGATCAACCACCAACCAGGTTTTTTTTGGTTAACAGTTAAAACCTGCAATATTTTTTGGGGGCAAATGATCCATGCCTAAGAATCCGGTCGACCCCTCCCTTTCCAGAATAGGATTTTGTTGGGTTCCAATCTCATCCTTTAAAAAAGAATAAGAATGGATCGGTGTATTCCCTTTATGAGGACATACCTGGATTCTTTAGGATATAATCGACATTGTCCCATATGATCAAGGTGCTTGTGGTATTAGTTTGCCGACATGTCTCATAAAGAGCAACTAAATGTAGGTGGGGGTTTCCTAAAATGGTGGTACCCAACAACCATTGGTTTTCCTAATAAAATGATCATTTTGGGGTGTGTTGCGGGTACCACTATTTTCGGAAACACCCAGGTAAATATTTAATACATGGATCCTATGGGTATTCCTATGTTGTTTAATATATATATATATAATATATATATAATCATCAGAACCTAAGGAAACCCCGCCAATACCATCCCCCCAAATGAAATAAGGCCTTATTGAGACTTACTGTATTAAGGGACTATTCATTAATTTCCCTATCCCAATCCCTATCCAAGCAGGGAAGCTATTCAAGTAAAAGTCAGTGCCTAAAAACATGTGTGAACATCTTCCTGTAAAAAAGATCTTGTGATTCAATATATGAACTGAACACTTGTTGCTTGTTGTATGATTTTTAAAGCCATAGAACATCCCTAGAAAGAGTTGCGTGTTACCTAGGACATGTTGATGATTCCTAAGCAAATCCATGGAAGTTGCGTTCCCCCGTGGAGTTCCATCTTATTGGAAAAGTCCAACTGTGTCCAATATTGTTAAGTTGAAAATTAGGATCCTGCTATTCCCTATGGTTCCAAGTACCTCCTAAAAAGATACGACTTGCCCCTCAAATTGTACCCTTTCCGTGCATTCCTAGCAGCTCGTTACTTGGATCCATAGGGATTGGTCATTTTCCATTTAAACCATGATTATGGCGGGGTAAAACTTTTCAAACCCTGTGTGAGTTTGTGGTATGATCTCCGAACTTGTCAATTGGGTAGCGCGCCAAATTTTCTTTGACCTAACCTTAATATGAGGGAAGCGATATTCAGGGGAGAACTCATATCACTGGAAAATCAGAGCACCAGTTGTTTTTTGTTTTCCAAAGTATCTATGTTTTGTTAAATCCCCCCTACCCATGAAACTAGAACAAAAATGGCTGGAAACTCTATTAGGTCTGATCATGAATTGGTAAATAATAGGTGCCTTGCCGTTCCATATGACAATTACGTTTATCAACCAATCAATCGATGAGAGCTACAAAGTGAACCCCCTTACAAGTTACAAATGGAGTTAAAACTCCTACAAATGGTATAAATGGGTAACTTGGTGTTATTTCACCTCGGAAAGAAGTGGAGTTATAACTTATAACCGTTATTTCAACACCCTACTTCTACTTCTAACTGGTATATTACGTTTCCACCTTTGGATCACATGATCCCATAATCATCCATCCAACAGCAACTCGCAACATGCAACATGTACCAAGGTGTAAAGCTCGTGCAGAAAACACTTTCAAATGATTTGCCTTCTTGGGATAGTGGCAATGGCTGCCGCGTTTCTTGGTGAAATGCAGTCTTCCAAAAAATCCTCCGAATACCTTGGTGAGGATCGGTGTTTTTTTGACCCCCTAAAGGCCTTTCACCTCAGGAGGTGTTTTTGTGGGTCCAAACATCGATCCTCACAAGGTATTTGGAAGACTAGGGTTGGTTCGGCAGTGAAGGTTGGTTGAAAAAAAAGACAATCCTCCACGAAAAATGCGATCGCGGTTCATTGTATGGATTATTGGGGCGAAAAATGGAAACACGTGAACATATTCCCGCCACATGGAGCATTTGGGTATGCATTGGGGGTGGATCCAATACATAAATGAGCTACGGTTTTTTTTGAAATGATGAAATTTATACAAAAGGGAACTTTTTAATAGTTGCGTAGGCCATTTAGCTTGGGCGGAGGCATGGCGTAGTCATTTGGCGTAGGTAAAGTTGCGTAGGCATTTCGCGTAGGCAGATGGAGAAACATGTTTAATTGCTCTTGACTTGTATTTTCTCATCTAAAAAAGGCACATGGATCATTTGCAGTTGCAGGACCTTGGACCAGTAAGTAAAACCACCAAAAATTGAATGTAGTACAATTTGTTTGAAGGAAAGTCACATTTTTACTCCAAAACTTAGTCAACGTCCGCGGATGTTCTGCGTAGGCTTCGCGTAGGCATTCGCGTAGGCTTTTGGTTCCAATTCCATCTATGGCCCAGCAACCTTTGACGTCCCCTCATTGTATATGGTGGCAGCCACAGCCAGTACTTGTACAAACTTGTGCAACCCCAAAATGACAATGGAAGGAAATGAAAACCCAAAAGGCCAAAATGAAAGGAAATGAATACCCAAAAGTTCAAAATGAAAGAAATGAAGGCCCAAAAGGCCTCACTCGTCCGCAAAAAGGAAGAAAAGGTCCGCCCCAAAAAGAACCGCGTAGCTTCCGCGTAGGCGCCGCACAAAGCCGACACACCGCGTAGGCCAAAACCTTGGTAAAAACCTAGCGCGTAGGCATGGCGTAGGCATGTTCTGCCAGTGTATACACCCCACACCACCAAAAAAAACACAGCTCAAATGGTTTTGGGGTTTTTAACATTGCGTTTTTGGGTTGGTAGCAGGGGTTGAAGTACCAAATGGTCGCAAGTGTTGAGAATGATCTTCAGTGCAATGGTGAAATGACTACCCTTTGGACAACTAACATGCAACCCCAACATCATGGAGGATTGGTTTTTCACTTCAATTCTGGAAGATTTTCAAGTGTTCCAGCTTTTAGTTATCGGCAGTGCTTCCACTTCCTCAAACAATCGTTTAAATCTCACAGTACCCCTCCCAATGCCACGTTTCACCCAAGAAATGAGACCTTATTAAGGGATGATTCACTACCATTCCTCAATAAGGCCCTATTAAGGCCATATATCCTGAATGGGGTGGCATTGGGGTCCCCTTAGGTCCCGGGAAAAAAAATGCCGTCGAATCTGATGCGTGGATTTGTGGATTTTTTGCAAAGATCCCATGACGGATCCATAGGACGAACGGTATACTTACCTACATGAAAATCAACTGAATCTACAGGTGAATATACCATACATTGAGCCTATGGGGGGGTTGTTGGATGAAAATGGTGGTTTCAATATTGATCAGTGAGGAACATCCGATTGCAATTGGAGCTACCCAGGGATGAACGATATTTTTTGTGGGGAAGTATAACAAATCATTTTGAGGACCCCTTGTGATTCAAATTATTCAATCAGTATCATCGGAATATATTAAACAACACCAGTTTTTGATCACTTTTCATTTTTTCTCGTCCACCGATGAATGTGTATTCCAGAAGCTTTCAGTGAACAATACAAGTCGGACCTTCGGTCTTACTGTTTGTGCGTAGAAGGGAGAGCCTCACGCCTTGCTTTTTGGAGATTTTAGTAATGTAACTCTATCTCTAATACCAGTTGTCAGGATTTGTTTGGCATAGGTGCTTGCATAGATTTAGAAGTTGGAAATCAGGAGTTTCATGTATGGACGGATGATTTGAACCCACATTTTCACAGGAACTAGAAGCGAAAAGGTTCATCACCAGCATTGTGACATCTTCCATGTTTTTCTGCCCTCAAGTTGTGTTACTGCTGATTTACAAGGTTCTATATATCCCAGGTGGTTCGCTAGATTTCTTCCATCCAGCAGTACGTTGAGTCATCATTGGAAAAACATACTTCATCCCACCGATGTAAATCCAATGACATGAGTTACGATTGAGCAGTGAACAAATCCCTTAGTTGTTTAGATTGTTCAGGGTATGTAGGGGATGACAAACTACCCAGCTCTGTGGGGATAATAATTCAGCCATTATAAGGATCCCCTATGAAACAACCAGGATTCAATGGAAAGTCTCCGGCCGGGTCTTTTGACAGTGGCTTGATTGTTGCAATTCCGCCCAGACTGGCTTGCATGGAATCATCTCGGATTTGGAGGCCTTTTTTGTTTTTTCTTCGGATCCGCCGGTGGGTCGAAGGATGTCCTGCTGTTCGTTGAAGGAGTTGTTGGAAAGCCAGTGATACCCTTCAAAGTGAAACCCGGACAACCAGTTTTAAGTATAGGATTAGTCATAACTCCACTTATTTCGGGGGTGAAGATAACCCCAGTGACCCATATACAATGCCATCAATGCCATTTGTAGGGGCCCATAACTCCATTTATAATCAGGGGCCCACTTTGCTGGTATGTTTATGATTTGATCCATAAAGGTGACTTGGTTTTGGACCAAAAAACCCCACGTTAGTGGAGCAAAAACCACAATTGAAAACACCTACTGTTGATGGAAGAATTCCTGCATCATTTGGGATATATAAAGCCTTGTAAATGGTTGGTTTTCTCCATATGGATGTTTCCGAAAATAGTGGTACCCCCAATCATCATCCATTTTTATAGGGATTTTCCATTATAAACCATCCATTTTGGGATACCCCTATTTTCGGAAACACCCATATCAACTGGTTTTTATCGGCCAGATTTCTGAACCTCCTGTACTTAGTATGATCTTCAAAAGTGGGAAGTGGATCCTCGGCAAAGCAAGTTTTCGAGGATCCACCACCATGAAAGAAAAAGACAGTACACCAGGTGCCAAAGAACAATCCAATACTTGGATGTCCTGTTGGAAGTTAGGATCAATGCTTAGGATCAATGGGTTATAACCTACCGCCCAATTTGTGTACATTACATACGTAAATGTTATGTTTTTATACCAGAAAAGGTAGGGGGTTTTGTTGCAGCTATTGGAGTTACTGTTGTACAGGAGGGTCTCCACCTTTCAGAAGGCTTCCCCTATCGAATCAGGTGCTTCCGTCCACAAGCTATGTCCCCATCGACGGTTCGCCAACGGGCGTGCTGAATGAGCCCAATTGTGTGAAGCTGAGTGCGTTGAAAAGGAGCCGTTTGGAGCTGGAGGCCAGGGGTACTTGAATGTCCCGGGACGGAAAGTTAGGATCAAAGGTTAGTAATAAAAGTAGGTTATTTCACCTACTTATGAATAAATGGGGTATACTGGGAATATCACCCACTTACTTAACTTTGATTCGAACTTCCAACAGGACATCCAAGTATCTAAGATCCCTTCATAACAGGGAGCTAAGGAGAACCCCGAAAAACAAGCACATCTTGACTTGAACGGGGGATGACTTGATTTTGCCTTGAAGCATAGGATCCATGGGACGATGGTAGATTTCAACCCATATGCTCCAAAAGACTGGAATATTTACCTACATGGTTACATTTACCATTTTTTTAAGGTGAAATGTAGGTCAATATTCTATATATACGTGAATACGAATAGACAACAACGATTCATGTAGGTAAATATAGATTGTAGATTGATCTCTATGGGAATCAAGAGCCTGCTATTGGAAGACTGGCCATTTTCAAGACTTCTACAAGGTGGGTTACCAGTTATAAGTGAAGTTATAAGCAATAACCCCAATAAATTATTTGACCTTATAAATAGGTAACTGTGCTTACAACCCTACTTATTACAAACAAATACATCCAAACGGCAGAAATGATGACTGTTCGTTGCTAAGACGATCGCGACGATCACCAGTCGTCGAAAGGAACAGATTGTTTTTTTTTTTTCCGTTGAAGGAATGAAACTTGACCCAGTTCTATTAGGGATTTTTGTTTTTAGGCCTATTGTAAGGATGGGTAAGCAATTCAAGCAGAGCTCTTTCACTTGTAACTAGCTGGCTTCTTTGAAAGGAACTAAAGAAGCTGGGGGTATCTAAAATCATCAGATTTTCCTGCATAACCTGGGAGCTAGGGGGGGTTTGGAGCTATCCCCTGTTTTTTGTTTAAAGACTTCTTGTGAAAAACTTGTTGCCTAAAACAGGCAACACAAGAACTCTCGGTGTCTCCGTTGTGTCTTCTTTGCCTAAATTTCCGAGGTGATGTTGGCTCACCGGTGGGCTGCAAACTCTCAGGAGGATCCCGACAAGACTACAAGGCCTCCGGGCCAGACGGCATTTTGTAAAGTGGATATCTTGTCGTGGAAATGATGTGTTTTGAAACATCTCAAGCCATAGTAGTGATTACTGTAGTGTTTTATTATTACGTAATATAGTAAGTTTAATAGTAGAAATTTCTGGTTCTGGAGAAGCAAGGTGCTACACATTGTTCCGATGTTTTGCCACCCTGACTCTTGGTGTGTGCAGACCTTTGGCGGGACCTATGGCTTTCGTTTCATCCTCGGCACGAGCAACCACGAGGCTTTCAAGGGGTCATAATGGGCATGAAATCCTTCCCAATTAAATAGGGATTATAATATGCCATTATAAGGATCCCTATTGACTACCCCTATTTTACAGGGATCCTTTGTTTGGGTCATTTCTGGAGGACTACTTGTACCAGTTTCTATTACCATGACTAGGGATTCTGAAATCACCTTTGAAATGTTAATCCAGGAACCTTTCATCAACCAGAGTTTCATGAGATGTAGTAGCATTTTTTTGGGTAACTCATATTGGCGTATATTGGCGTCATATTGGCATAATTGTTATATATGCACTCTAGATTTGTTTTTTTCCAGAGGTATATGATTATATGCACTCTTTTGGTGATGATGAGGACAATTCCAAACACATGGATATCATCATCATCATCATCATCATCATCATCATCAATCCTTTATACACTCCTTCGAGTTTAATACAGCACTTGTTTCTGTTTTTTGATTGTTGGGTTTCGGAAAACCTCCCCAAACACCTTCTTTTATCTAACTTCTAAGGATCCCATCATTCAAACTGAGAATGGTGGAAATCGTTTCGCTGTATGACTTGTGGCGTGTTTTTTGGTTGTTTAATATAACGCCCCTCACTGCATCATTATATGAGAAAATATGACCGGCTTGATGCCTATACGTGGTGGTTTCAAAAAAAAAATATGTTCACCCCGATCCCTGGGGAAATGATCCAATTTGACTTGCGCATATTCTTTCCAAGGGGTTGAAACTCGACCACCTAGACCTACTTGGATGTCCCAGGAAGTTTCCGTAGAAGTGTGGGTTACAACCCATTTATCAAATGGGTTGAAACTCAACCACAAACGTGTCGTTTGGATTTTTGTTGGTTCTTTACGGTTTGGGTTTCGTCCCTACCCAAAGGTTGGAATCCTCGTTTGGATTTTCAGCGTCAAGAACAATGTGATAATCCCATAGGATCTGATAGGATCTGGCTGTTTTTTTTCATGGGACTGGTATACGTATACCTACATGAATGGTTGATTTTTATGGTAAATGTAGGGTAAATAAAACCATACGTGGATCCCCTCCTATGGGTTTTCTGGAAACATGATAGATACTTGTACTAAACGTCAACTTTGAGCTGACTGGGTAACAGGTAACCGGAAACTCCTCATGAGTTAGTAGTGCGAAGAAAATTACGCACCACTTGAGATGATGATACTTGGCACATCTTAAATGGATGCCTTATCCCCTGAACGCTCCTTTGAGTTGATCGTGAGATTTTACATGTGGGCCCCACTAAAAGTTTAACATTTAGTCCCGGGAACCTAAGGGTTGCCATGGATAAATAAAACACTCATCCACCAGTTTATTGTGTTTACCCACTGGGATGTTCGTTTGAGATTTGAAGTGGTGATTGTAGATGTGTTGTTCACCACTTGAAGCTGGTAGTACATCAGTATACCTTGAAACCATGACACTGCGTGCCGCTTTTTCCCAACAACAACAGGCAGTTTGGTTTGGGATGGTCAAGATGAGGATGTGTTTTTGTTTACACCTTCTGAAACAACATAGCACCTGAAATACTGGGGTTGGAAGATGAGTTTCCTTTTTGGGTGTCTTCCTATTTTCAGGGCTTTTTGGTGTTTTTTTAGGGGGGTAGGTGATGTTTTTACTGTCTACGATGGTAAATGACCACTACTAGGTTGTGGTTTCCAAGATTTTTAGTTTCGACCACTATGAAAATGATCCAATTTGAGCATGTTTTTTCAAATGGGTTGGAACCACCATCTAGATTATGTAATGATCATTCGGGGAATTACCCTTTCACCCAAGCGCTTTCTTCCGAAAACGCCCTGTCGTCGGTTTTCCCAACGCTAGGCACGTGGGTTTCACACCTCTAAAGAGGTTGATGTTTGTTACTGCAATAGCGACTGCAACGCGGGGAGCCTCAACACATTTATATGTGTTACTGAACGTGTTTTCCAGGAATATGCTTGGATTGATCCAAGTTGCTTTTTTTGGGGGGATGGTTTGAAGAGGATTGCGCTTGAATCTTTGTTTTGTTTTGTTGTGTTTTCTCAATTTGTGTTGTTTTTGTTGCTGTTTTTTTGAAATGTTACCAGATTGCCTAAGAATGTGATGAGAGATTCACCATGAACAAAATCCCAGAGGAGTTTTTTTTTGTGGAATCTTGGAGGGGTGAAAAAAACGAAATCGGGGAGAGGCGACCTCAACAAAGAAATCACCCAAAAAACAAGAAATGCTTTAAGTGTAAATTTGGGTATGAAGAACTAGATTCTGAATTTGCAAGGTCAGATGGGGTCGATATACTCCAACCTTTTTTTTTTCTCCATTTGATTCAACAAAAACAAAGGATTTGAGGACCCTTTGAGAACATTTCCATGTCATGAATGAATCAAAAACTATCAAAAAGCCAAGCTGGAGTCATTCGTGACGCCATTCCGACCCAAGGAATGGGTCCTGTGAAAGGTCACCCTTAACAGATTCAAAAGTGTCAGGAAAGCACCATCCCAAAAAAGGTCACGTTTGAGAATTTGCCAAGGCATGTGGGGTTTTTAGGGTATATTATATTCATATATGTTATATAACTTGGACTGAGATCTTGACATTATTTGTTCAAGATTGATCATTGGGTTTTTTGACCACTTGACACCTAAAGTGAGACCCTTCCAGCCTCTGATTTTTTTTTTAAACTGCGGAAATCTTTTGATGAAGATGGTTCTTTTCTTACATGTTTTTAATGTTTGTGTGTGTGACTCTCGATGTTTGTTGTGTTTCTGTTTTTGGTTGGTGTTTGCTCGTGTTTAAAGTGTGTGTTTTCCAATGCTTTGTGTGGGTGTGTGCGACCCGATGTTTCTCCCTCAGACTGGCTCCAACTGGTTCAAAGTGGGCAGCATGCGAGTCAGCCGGGACCCCGGGACCCCTCGATGTGGAGATTCAAGGTGAGTTTGGAAAACGGGGGGGGCGGGGTTGAAGTAGGATTCATGATGAGAATGAGGATGATGAGAATGATGATGATGAGGAGGAGGATGAGGATGATGAGATTCATGATGATCAGGAGGAGGAGGAGGAGGAGGAGGACGACGAGGATGATGATGATGATGATGATGATGATGATGATGATGATGATGATGATGATGATGATCACTCATGACGTCATGATGTTGATTGAGCATGTGAAAGACAACAGCTGTATTTTTTGATGAAACTATGAGTGCTTTGTTCGGTGTGGATGGCACACAAAAACTTCCAGCAGAGCCTCAAGTCTTCCAGATTTGAGTGGTCAACGTTTTCAACACATTCCAGGATGTTTGTTGGGAGGAAAGATGTGAACATATTTTGGATCTGTTTAAGGTGATTCTTTTACTTTCTACCATGGTAAATCACTATCAAACTACCATTTGGCAGAATGTGTTTTCACTTCAAATACAAGATATATGATGCTGGGTGAAACAACCCAACTTACCTATTTATTTTCGGCCAGTTATAGATTAAAATTATAGGAGTTAACACTCCATGTGTAACTGGTACGGGCCCACCTTGTACTCCACTGAAAAATGTCCTCCCCCCCCCTCTAAAAGATAGTGGTTGGAAGACGATCCTTTCCTTTTGAAACGGCCCCTTCTTAGGAGCAGCTTTGTCCAGCAAGCAGAGTTCATGAAATGGGACTTGCTTGGTGCAAGAACTGCATATGCGATGCCGATGTGCTGATCATTGAACTGTTGGATGCCCTTGGCGCTAACAAGCCCCTCCGGCACATTCAGGCCCAAAGGGCGGGGTGTAGAGTCCCCCCACGAACGTACACGCCTGCTTTTGACAAGCAGCGAAGCAAATATGGTCTGACATCAGCAACCCGCGGAAAGTTTATAGCAGACGCATGGACAGGATTCCGAAGCGCAGCAGAAGGAGAGCCCATCGACCGAGAAATTTGGGAAAACCTCAACAATGTTGAGATGCCGTTGCTTGAATTGACATTGACATGTCAAGACAGCGGCTGTAAAGGGTTGTGTCGTGTTGGTGGGACGTTTCTGCTAGCAGTAGTGACAGAACTCCATCGTCAACCTGGTGCTGCGATATCTGCCATGGTTGCAACTCTTTGTAGTGGTCACACCACCCAGGCCACATGTTTCAAAAGATTCGTAACAAAGGGTATAAAAACAAATTCGACAGCCTCCACAAAGCTCAAGTCGAGTTGCTATCTTATTGGATTCATGTGCTTGTTGACATTCGTTTTCGGGAGTGTATCGCCCTTTCGGAATTTAGGTGCCCTCTTGGAATTGAGGAAACATTGAATGGGTGATTGGATCACCGGTCTTTGAATTTCACGCATGTAGGAATAGTCATGCTGTCTTGGGGTTGTCAAACGGTGAGCAATGAAAAAATCCGTCGTTGGTCAGGCTCTATTGGGGATGAAATCCTACCCAGTTATATAGGGGTTGAAATAAGCCATCATAAGGATCCCTATGAAACAACCAGTATAATATAGAATGTCATAAAGGCTCTTCAACGTTGCTCATTGATCACCATTTCCCAATTATTCAGGGACATTGTGGCAGGATAATTCATATTGCGCAACGCAACCTACGTGACTTTTTCGTGGATTTGGTCTGGATACAAATCCTAACTAGGCAGCGAGCGGTTTCAATGATGTTTCCGAATTTTTCACCCCTAAACTTGGGGAACATGACCTATTATTCTACCTACCGCAATCATGGAAGTGGAAAATGGGTGGCTCCAATATAAGTTTCCTTTCATTAAGGGCAATGTTCAACTTCCATGATTATGGGAGAGAGGGTAGTTGACTGTTCTGTTTTCAGATGTGTGGCTTAATCGATTCTTTCCAAGTCAATGTGGATCAGTAGTCCAGGTAACTCACATACCCCACCTTGGCAAAAAGGAGTAAATCCTATAGAAAATTGAAACAACAAACTGTGCTTACAGTTATTTCACTCCCTGAAACAAGAGGAGCTTACACATACCCAAAATCCACGTTTTTTGATCTTATCACAGGGGTCATTCATGGTATTTTTGAGAGAATTTTCCTGAAAATTCGTGGCATTGTTTGGGTTGGTGTCATATAATGACCCCTGCAATAGTGCGGTCTATGATCCCTTATATATCAGTCTGGTCAAATTAGCTCGCAACCTCACACGCGTTTATTTCACCCCAACGTAGCGAATCAAAAAGGGAATTTCGGAATGGCGACCCCGGCTATTTCAGGGAAATCTAGGTTAAATGGGGATTATTTGACAAACCATTCCAAGGACCCCTATGAAACAACCAGTAAATCAATGGAAAGTCTCCGACCTTTACCCCATTTATAACAGCAGGTCAAGGCATGTCATGTCGTGAAAAAACCTTGTTTCCTCCAAGGCTCAACGCGACTTGTCAGTGCTGCTACATCCAGGTGGAGCCGGTGGAGTGACTCTGAAACGTGGGCACCAAGTTGTACTCGTTGATAAATGGAGGGACCATATAGGGTCCCTATAAATGCCCTTAGTTACACCCCCTGAATACACAAAATGGTGGTTTGGAAAACGGAAGACATGTATCTTGTTTTGAATATGGACATTTTTGGGTATCTATGTTTAATTTCTGGGGTGTATAGATAAGTAACTGGGGTTATTTAACCCTATTTATAGGGACACCATGTCAGTCCATTTGTAACGATGGGCTCGTGGGCCCACCTTGTACGGGCTTACAATTTCAAGGGTGGGTGTCTTGGTACGTGTTTTTTGTGTTTCCGGATTTGTTTGCATCTGGAAGCTGGACATTCTTAGTCACACAAAGAAACCTGTTCGATTCAATCGGGTTGGCATTGTCAGGGGGGGTATGGTCGATTTTCTTGTTGGTGCACACTCAAATTAAAACAAAAAACACATGTTCAACAAGTCATGTGATGTTACTAGAGGCTAGAGAGTCGTCATGTACAAAAGGTCAGATTTTTTGGATCCTGATTGGGTTTGAGATTGGCTTGATTGAACTACAATCTCATCGCGGCATTTTGAAAAGAAAGGGGCCTGATTGCAACCTGGTGGAAAAGGTGACGGTTTTTCGGTGATCAACTTAGTAGGGAGGGAGTGAGAATGATTAAGTACAAACACGGAACAGTTTTAAAAAAAGCTACAGTACGGCCCCCCAAAAAGCAATCACTATATACAACCGATAACCGTTCATCTTTATACGATAGACAAGTGCAATACCTTTTGATGGCGCTGCATATATTTGTACACAGATTGGGTGTGGCCTACTCCCAGCAACACTGGCCAATGAAGGTTTATAGCAATCCCCTACTAAACTTGTAATTATCCTGGTGGTTGACTGGAGGGGGATGGAGGGGGGGCACGCCCAACAAATTCATATCTACATATACCCTAGGGATCCTGGCTCATCTTATCTTCTGAGAATGCTTTCATGGAACCTAAACGAAGTATGCTTTTCGGAGGTGATTGAACACCCCTTGCTCATCATCTGAGAATATCACGATTGATGCCCATAGGGATGTAAACTATCCCATAGGATCCATGCATGGTATATTTACCTACATTTACCATAAAAATCAACCAAATGTAGGTAGATATACCAGTCCCATGGATGGTATGGGACAGTATCCAAGAGTCCTCGAAGCGCCAAACCGCCAAACTCCTGTTTTTGTCGCCAGATCGGAATTGCCAGCGCAATGGAGCGTGGAATTTGTGAACCAACCGGGCATCATCGGGTGCGGAAATCCCGTCAGGTTTTGAGGAGGAAATGACATCCGTTGAGAATCCTAGGGAAAACATGGTGGAAATGCCACCCCCCAACAATTGGAAAACACAACACGAGTTTTTTTAGAAAACCAGGATGTAAGACCCGAAATACCATCCAGTAATCAGATGTGTGGATTGTGTAGCACTTCTTTATCTACATAGGAGATGTAGATTTGATCTTATTTGGAATCGAAACATACAAATCACTAGGGTGGCTTTCGCCAGATGTGAGGTAGTGATAGGGAAACAACCAGTTGCAAATGGGTGGGAAAGTGGGATGCATCCGGTCCTACACAACGTTGTGAAGTACTGGATCCTCACCTTCTATTGGTGTGGAGAAAAGCTGATGACGTTTAAGAGCCAACAGAAAGACCATATAGTTTCTAGACTGTACACTCCCTGAAACTAACAGTTCGCACCTGAAAATAGGCCATCCCAAAAGGAAATTAATATTCCAACCCTCAATTCTTAGGTGCTGTGTTAGTTTCAGGAAGGGCAATACCTGTAGTTGTTGGTCCATTTTAGTCATGATGATATTTTGTGAGTCATGGGAATACCAGTTCCTCTAGCAACCAGACTTTCTTGCAAATCTCAAGCCGGAACTAAGATGTTGTTCTGATCCTCATTACATGGATGGTTCATGAAACCAGGATTGTCATGGCTCATGCAAGATGGGCCCCTACTAGTACCACGTATATAAGTCATAAGTAGGGTGAAATAACCCCCAGTTACCCAGTTTAAGTCACTTATAACCCCCCTATAAATGGAGTTAAACTTCCCCCCCATAAAATGGCCTTAGAAAAAAATAGGTATAACTCTGAGGTTATTTCACCGGCCTTCCGGCCGTTAAATGACGATGTCGTTGTGTTCACATCGCAGGCTTCACCGGCCCTATGCAGATGGAGGCGTCCTTGGTTTGCAGGACGGACAGGGAGACTACAACAGAAATCATACCAGTTGGTACTTGGAGGATCATCCCGTTTAGTAAGTGGGTAATAACCATGGTTAGTAAGTCCCCTAAATGGGGTTATTGCCCTTCCAAATGGCCTAAATGGCTTATGAATAGGGGTTACTAACCACTTACTAAATGGGATGATCCTCCAAGTACTGGTAAGTGCTTAGGATCCAAACCCCCCCCATTTGAAAAAGCCATGATTTAGGCCATTTGGAAGGGGTCAAACACAACCCTTAATTTTGAGACGAAAACTACCCAAATGGATTGTTTGCGCTTTTTTTTTGGGTAGATGGTCATCGACCTTATTACCTAGGGGTTTATATACCCATCATAAGGATTCGCATAAAGGTGGGATGACTATCATCCAATATAAGGAGTTGATGGACTCCCTTGGCATCCCCCTCGCCTGAGAATGGTAATGGAACCTGTATATATTATGTTGAGGTGATGATTCAAAACCCCCAGATGCCCAGGGCAGGGAAGAAGGAAATTCACAATTCTTATATTGAGTGCATCAAGTACTCTACATCTAGGTGGTGGTACCCCTGAGGAAATGATCCAACTTGAGTTGTTTTCCGAAGGATCGAATCATAGTAAACATCATGTGAGAATATGAGGTTTCAGGGTGTCCAAGTTGAATATCGAGAGCATGATATGAACAAAGTTCCTCTGCTCTCATTGGTGTCCAATTTTGGATTGGTCGGACAGGCAAGAGAAAGACATGGGAAAAACCCGTAGGATTGTCATCTGCTCGTATAGGATTATCATCTTCATCCTAATGATAATCATGTTTATCTAAATCATGATTACCATCATCATCATCATCATCATCATCATCATCATCATCATCATCATCATCATCATCATCATCGTCATCGTCATCGTCATCATCGTCATCATCATCATCATCATCATCATCATGATCATCATCAACATCATCATCATCATGATCATCATCTTCTTCATTATAATAATCATCATCATCATGATCATCATGATTACCATCATCATCATCATCATCATCATCATCATGATCATCATCATGATCATCATCAACATCATCATCATCATGATCATCATCTTCTTCATTATAATAATCATCATCATCATGATCATCATGATTACCATCATCATCATCATCATCATCATCATTTTCTTCATCATCATCATCATCATCATCATCATCATCATCATCATCATCATCATCATCATCATATTATTCTTCTTTTTCTTCTTCTTCATCATCATCATCGCCACCATCGGTATCTATATGAATTGTATATCATAGATGAATACCATTAAAAAGAAAAAACATGTTTCCAAATATGATCAAAAAAGGCGTCTGATATGTTTTTTTTCCAGGAGAACAGCCTCTTGAAGTTGGTTCCAGACAAGGAGCCCATCGTCTCCGAACCATCGGCATCACCCAACGGGGGGAAATTTTTTCAACACTGAAAAAAACGAGTACCCTCTGGAAAACTAACATAGCTGGCTGGAAAATCCCCCATGTTCAATAGGAAATACATTGACTCAATCCGGGTCCATTTTCCAGCCACCTATGTGAGTTGATCCCGGAGGGTAAGTCGTTACACTCCCTAAAACTAACAGTTCGCACCCCCAGGAAAAAGGAAATTACTGTACATCCTTCCAAGCCGGTTGTAATTCAGGTGCAATTCGATAGTTTCAGGGAGTATAGGTTGGTTCACTGCTCACTCCCTCCGAGAACTCACATGGCGATCGCTGGAAAATCAGCATTTTTTGATAGGAGATGAGACACCTTCAAATCGTTGGTGTTTTCTATTGTCAATAGCAGTTTTTTCCTGAAAACTAACGGTTGGAACCTAGAGATCACCCCAAAATGAGAGGGAAAATCAACTTCCAATGTATATAGATATATATATATATATATATCCATATGCCTTGTTTGAATGACGGGGAATCAAATTGGGCCACTAGGGGAGAGTTTTTCCCGATCCCTGAGTGTGAAGTTTGAAAGAAACCTACCAAAAAACAGAAGCCCTTAAACAGGACCTTCAACAGTTAAAGGTTTGTAGGACCTTCCTATTTCAACTTCAACCTTCAACAACAAGGTTCATAGGACCTTCAATCAAAGGATTAGAGCTTTGAATCTGATCAACAAACCTCCCAATCTCATTGGTGCCACGTGACTAATTGCATCAAGTACTACCTTTGACCACATTTTGACCACCACAACCATTTGGCTAGCCGTTGTGACTAGCCACAACATATGTTGCAATTTTGGGGGGGAATCTACTGGTTGATTGCCCTCAGGAAGGCCCCTCAGGCCCAACTCCCAACCACCACTTTTCAGGGTCGACCTGTTAGTTTTGGGGACGATATTTGTTTTCCTGTTCATACACTTGTTGGACACCAAATTGCTCGCCAGATGTTCTCCAGTTAGATACTTGTGTCTAGCTATCCCATGCGTCAATCGCGACGTCTTAACCATCCTACTTTAGCCTTTGTCCATCAAGAGTATTACTTATTACTCCCTTCTGGTTGAAATACTAGTTTTCTTTTGGGACCGCTTGTTTTCAGGTGCTGTTACTTTTAGGGAGTGTATATAGAAGGAAAAGTTAGTACCTTGAAGATCATCATTTTCTTTCCAACAGAATCCGGAACGGATTCAACCCATGACCGTGGGAGATACTGGGTAGTTCCTAATACTGTGGTTCAGAATTCTGGCTCACCAGTTAACATGGATAATCTGTATATGTAAGCTACCTTTTTTTGACGGTTGACATGGAACTCAGATCTCAACTGGCAATGAAACATCACTGATGCTTGAAACAATATGAAACATCAATGGATCATGAATCTATACTGTTTTATTTTACGGTTTCTGGTTTCATTCATCTTTGGCAACAGAACATTACTACAAGTACTCCCCTGAAAACTAACATGTCCCCTGAAAGTCAATGGTTGGTTCAGATGTATTCCCTACTAAAATAGTTCCTTTTTTGGGGAAATTCGTTAGTTTTCAGGGGTGTATCCATGGATCCCCACCAACTTTCAGCAGCCAAAACAGGACAAAGCAATCGGTGATGATGGATGTGCTCTTTCTGGCTACAACAGCCAGTTGGGGGTCTTGATCTTTCGTCGTCGGGTGGGCAACGAGGTTTTTTTTTGTGGCAAGTTATTGTTTGGTGTTTGTCAGGGGGTTGTTATACTAGCCAAAATATGTAGATTATATCAGGAGCCCCATGAAAGAAGGACCCTGCAAAGTGGGCCCCTACCAGCTAGAAGTAGGGTTATAAGTTGTAACTGTTATAGCTCCATATACCTGTACGTTATCTAGCTGCCTGCATTTGTAGGAAAATATAACCAAGTTTTTTTTCAGCAGGGACTAAGGGATTTTTCCCAAAAAAATATCCCGTATGGATGGTAGTTCATTTTTTTCCGGGATATGTTTCCTCAAAATGACAGGCTTTGCGAGACATGTCCGATTCTTAAAGATAGGAAAACATCTGGCACAGATGAAACCATCATCTTAAAGACCTCAAAGGTGATATTTTAAACTTTCCAAAAAGTGACGTATAGCAAGCCCTGAAGTGACTGGAAGGAAATTCACATTTCCGATATTTGAGGTTGGTGAAAAATAGGACTACATTCACCCAGGTCATCAAGGAAATTGATGGTGCAGCAGTAAATATTCCAAGCAAAATCATTTATGGAGCATTGAAACTAGTTCCAAGTTCCATCAAAAAGAACATCTCTAAGTAGCATTGAGGTTTACGTTACCTCATCTTTCGTTTATCTTTGTGGCCTTACTTTTTTATGGAAATGTGCACCTTTGGTCGTGTGTTTGGGATCAAAATGTCAAACGAAGATTCTGAGGTTTTCTCAGGGCCTTTCAAGTGAAGTGGCTGCCTCGACCAACTATTTGGGTTTCTTGGTCTCGTTGAAGTGGACCCGTGGTCCGTCCATACCGATGTCATCAACGGTGGCGAGATGTTGCAATGAAAAAAAGGGCCCAAACGGTTGGTTTAGTGTATGTAGGGGATGACAAACTACCCAATCATATAGGGATTGTAATAAACCGTTATAAGGATCCAGGATCCCTATTAACCAACCAGTATTTCATGGAAAGTAGGAGAGTTCTTTTCGTAGCTCAAGTGGTCTCTTCATGTGAGAAGGGTTGCAGGTTCCGTACAGATGGTGGGCCTTGTCATCAGTTATGGCCTATGGCTGGGCCTGTAATTCCACTTCCAGGGGACACCTGTGGGAAAGAGCCTATCCTATCTATCCTACGAAAATTTGTAGCAAAATTGCAAGAAACCAGTTGGTTGAAGTGGTGAATCTTCTGTTCAGCCGATGGTAACATCGAGGGTGAGGAAAAAGTGGGAAAAATCTGTCTGACAGAAAATCCGTGACATTTTCAGGTTTTATGTGACACAAATCTTGGGAGGGTATAACCTCCGTTTTGGCCATTTTTTGTTTTGGTCACATGTTTTAGGGCTAAAGTCCCGGCTTAACCGAAATGTTACAGTACATGCACACCCCAACCAAACGCCACTCCGAGGCAAGCTACAAACACAGACGCCGCCAGATTTGCAGAAAGTGGTCTTCAACTCCAATTCTTTTGCCCCTCAACGGCCACGAGAGAGAGAGAGAGAGATGTTTTGTGGGGGAAAATGTTGGTTTGCTCGTTCTGAAGGTTCAGGGGGAACATTAACTACAAAGACTAGGGTTTTGTAGTAAGAAAACATGTAAAGGGGACAAAGGTTTGCAAGGTTCATGTCCCTTGTTCGATAGGGGGTTGGCTGTACATCACATGATTTAGTTAATTTGAACATGATCGGTTTCATTCACCTGTGGGCTGTGGGTGATGTTTTATACAGGGGACAGCTAACGTTCCAAAGCCTGATATCGAATGATATCATCCGATATCGTAAGCTCTTTTTTCCGAGACTTGATGACTTGACTCGTTTGCTTATCAAGAGGTAAGCAGCATTCAAAATTTCCTGGTTGGTTGGTTCAATATGGTTGGTTATACCAGCCAGTTGTGTAGGGATTATAATACGCCTGTATGAGGATCCCTCTAAACAACCAGTATTTAAACTTCAGCAGTGCACTGATGTTGTAGTGTTGATGGAAGAAATCCTGCCCGCGCCAGGAATGTAGAAAATGCTGTGAATGACAAGATAATAAGCTGCCTGTTTGTTGTAGGAATTCTTCCATATATGGGGATGTTTGAAAATTATTTGGGCACATACAATGAAGATTTTCAGGGGCTTTGGGGGTCTTTAACTTTAATGTTGAGACATAAGACTACAACTAGATGGTGCTTTGAAGGGAGTTGAGGCTCTTTGGGTATCTAAGATACCGAAATGGAAATTGGGAGCGCTGACCCTGGGGTGATATACATTATGATCTATTTGTGGATGTGTTTTTGTTGTTGAGAATACTGGAATACTGCAACTTCATATATATGGGGGTTAATTTCATAAGCCATGAAATAATGATTTTCATTAACTTAGAAGGTGATGATGGGATCAACTGACTTGTTATTTTTGTTTTTATTTGTTTGTGGGTCTTCAAAGTGGCACAAAACACTGCAAAACAATAAGGCACCCCCTCCAGAAAAAGAACTCGCAATAGCTCCAGCTCCTGGAGCACCAGCCCTTGGTGTTGTGCCTGGACAACCAGCTGGTGCCAGGAACCTGAAGCTGGCAGCGGTCCTCGATCCCACACTCGATGCAGAGATCACACCTCTCACCCAAAGAGAGATGTCAGCAATGTACGATCAATACCGTACAAAGTTTGGAGATTCCCTTCTCCTGATGCCGATATCAGCCCGGACCAACTTTCGGCATTGGCTCAGGTGATCAGAGCTGGGGCTGCGCCATATGCTGACTTCAGCATATTTGGCCCTTACGGCCAGCGTCTCCTCAGACGCCAAACGTTCACTTCCTACCAGTTGTCGACAGCAACCGGGGAGTGGCAGAAGCGTGAGCAACCTGGACCTGCAGACTATCACGCATGGCACCAATGCTACTTCAAAAGGATCTCGATTTTTGTCAAAAGTTGATGCAATGCTATATGATGTAGACTGTATCTTATCACCGCGGCCCCACAAAGCCGAAGCCATCCAAATAAAAAACAACAAAATCAATGCAAGTCAAAAACCATGAAAATCATGGTCCCCTGAAATTGTTGATTTGAAACCCTTACCTAAAACAAGGAAGTCTTTCCGGATAAGAAGAACAACTAAATATATAGTTGTTTTTGGAAGCTTCCAGGGAAATCCCAAACAAGTATGCGCACCAAAAGTCATTTGAGCAATGAAAACAAGACCCCTGGTTGGGTTGTTTAGGGTACATATGACATAGGGGATTATATTAAGCCATTATAATAAGGATCCTTGTAAAACAACGCAGGATTCAATGGAAAGTATCCAGACGTCGTTTTTTTTTCTTGGCTCATGTAACATCATTGAGGTGAACACCATTACGGTGACCGAGGTCCTGATTGTTTGTACGGGGATTGGATGGATGGATTGGTCAGGGATTGACAACCCATGGGTTGTTCATATACTCCCCTGATTTAATAAGGCCATATTTCCATGGGGGGGGGAAGTCATTGGTGTGAGCTCTGTAGATTTCCATGATGTTCATTGCATGGTTTAGATGCTGGCGATCCCATCACTAAGAGCTTCACTTTTGGAAGTGGTGTTCCAGGGCATTCACTGCCATTTTTGTCCTATAAATTGGTAGTATCTATTAGTACCCCAGCAGCGCAAGAGCAGCACAACAAAAAAGTTACTTGATTTTTGTAGGAGCTGGAATTTTCTGCCTTTGATATTGATGACGTGGGAATCCCGTAAATGTACCAACCCAACATTGTCAAGAAACCTTTGGTTACACCAGGATTGCTGTGTGAAACGTCCCTAAGATTGAAGACCACCACATATTACCAAGAAATAAACCAACCATGAGATAGCCGAAGCCTAATCGACATACAAGTTAGTGTTGTGGGGGAGCATTCCCTTCGTATAGAGATTTTTGTTGAAATTTCTGACACTCCCTAAAACAAACAGCAAGTTCGCCCCTGAAAGCCATGGTGCTTGGGAGACGATCCTGCATCCATTTTGGGGGGGGCCTATGTTCAGGGGCGAACTTGCTGTTACCCTAGTCTTCCAAATACCTTGTGAGTAGATGTTTGGACCCACAAACACCTCCTGAGGTTCGGCCTTTAGGGGGCTCAAACACCGATCCTCACAAGGTATTCAGATGATTTTGGAAGACTAGGGTTAGTTTTAGGGACTGTTTAGCATATATATAAATATATATACATATAAATATGTCTCCCAAATGATTTGAGAAACAAACGTATGCCCTCCAAAAATCAAATCAGTGAACCACCGGGACTCAAATCATCAGGCAGATTAATCAGATTATAAAGGTGATTACAGTTGATGGTTCAGAAATCCCAAACAACCACCTGCACGATATGTATAAGACCTTGTAAATGATAGTATAAATTTACCAACCTCAGCTGGTAAAAAACCGGATTTCTGAACCATCAGTATGTGAGATTTGTTGTGGAGCTGACTGGGTTTTCTGATTTCTTCATTGTTTTTTTTCATATTTGGTTGGCTCAGTAGGGTGCCACACAGTCTGCTCACGTTGTCATGTTTTAATAAATAATTATTGGTATACGCTACCAATTTGTTGGAGGGTTTTGCTCGATATTTGAGCCGGACACCCATGTTACAATCTTGTGTTTCACATCCATTGCGCACACCTTCTTGATTGGAGGTGTGGATCCCTTTATGAAGTGAAGAAAGGGATTATTACTTCGGGGTACCACCCAGAATACCAAACCACCAAATTTACCGTTAAATTACTGGGTACTTTGACGTAACTCGTGCCACCCTGCCAAATCTTGTTTCATCCTGCGTGCCCGCACGGTTTCCTCATGTTTTTTGCATGTTTATATGTTTGACTGTGAGTTGATGAAACACACCAACTTTACTGGGTGGTGGTTTCGAATATGTTTGATTTTCACCCCTAAAATTGGGGAAGATGTCCAATTTGACGAGCATATTTTTCAGATGGGTTGGTTCAACCACCAACCAGTTTATCCAACTTTTACTTGTCTTTGAACTGGAGGAATATTCTGCATCTTAAGTTGGTGCAGCAACTGTTCCTCCCTTCTGTTGACCGGAAAGTGTGCCACCAGGCGGGCACTTTGGCTGTGTGCTACTGCGCCGTCACGGTGGACAGTACGTCCGGGGTCCCAACGCTGGTGATGGAAAGTTGGTGGTTGGTCCAAGTTCTGCTGTTGCCGGAACGGAGAAAAAAATATAAACACATAATTCCTCACGTTTGATTTGCAGTTAGAAGTTAGAAGGTACTTTGTTTATTGTCAGAATCTATTTTGGGGTGATTTTATTTTTTCATTCTGAGATGTCAAAAGCAAATACAAGGTGGGCCCCTACCAACTATAAATGGAGCTATAACCGCTTCTAAATGGCCGAAAATAAATGAATAACTGTTTTATTTCACCCCTATAAGTGGAGTTATTTCACCCTACTTATAGGTGGTTAGGATCAAAGGTTAGGATCTGTGGGTTATAACTTATAACCCCAAGGAATACCCCATTTACCAGGAGGTCAAATAAGCCATTGATCCTAACCATTTGATCCTAAATTCCTGGAAAATCCAAGTAGTACATTTCAACTGGCAATTTTTTTTAGGCCTCAGTTAAGCCCGTTAAGCCACGCGGACCAAGGTGTCCGGTTCCTTCCAATTGGAAGTTGGTGACGCATCTCACAGTGAAGGGACCAAAGGCGCTTCTGGTGCATTTGGTGGTAGTCAAGGGTGGGATGCCAGCAGAGATTCTTAAAGGAGAGTATTTGTTGTCTTTAGTATTTTGCTTTTACGGCAAAACTGGTTGAATTGTTTGTATCATCCGGATTTTGCTCGGTTGAATGTATTATTTAGATAACGTTGCCGAAAATCATCGCGCAGTAATTTTTGTCACTTGTGAAAAGTAGTGGCCAATGAGAAACAGTATGGATGGTCAACCTACCCCCGTCTAACGTAACCCCACCGCAGAAATAAGGCCATATTAAGGGCTCATTAACCATTGGTTTTCCTTAATCAGGCCTTATTAGACCCTTATTTTTTAAACCGTTTGAAATCCCCCGAGAACTCAGTTTTTAGGTCAATTTGCATGGCAACAAGAGGGAAACCTTTGCCCAATGTTTGTCAGGTTTGTCTCTGTTTGTTTGTGTACCTTCATGTATTGGAAGTAGTAGAAACTTCAAATTTCAGGAAATGGTATCAGCAGCTAGTCCAGTTTGCGTTGCTGGATGCACTGACAATACATCGCCGTTTACGATGTGCAAAATGTTTGTATGACATGTCTTCAATGTTGACAGCATATGAGATCAACATGTTAAACACACACAGAAATACAATTGGTGGGAATGTTTCTTCGTCGATTTCTGGTGTCAGCGGGACATGATTGTCGCAAACATGTCAGAACACATGTTTGTTGTTTTTCTTTGGAACCGAGGGTATATATGACATACCACATATACCTGTTCAGTTCGCAACTATTGGCCCAGAACATTGCTCTATACCAAACAGTTGTTCTTCAGAATCCATGGATGATGGAAAATTCACTACCAGAATATGATGATTCTCACATGGCTTGAATCTAGCAACCCAGACTCAACAATCTCCAAAAGTAGTTTTTTTTTCACAACCCCTGCAACCAACCGTGATTCCCAACCCAAAAAACGACGATACAACCTTATACTACGTGGTGGTTTCAATGATTTCTATTTTCACCCCTATTTGAGGAAGATTCCCATTTTGACTACAGTAATATTTTTCAGATTGGTTGAAACCACCAACTAGTATACCAACGTCCCACCGTCCGCGGTCGATCTGCAGATCAATCAACGTTGGACCTTCTCCACCAACGTGGTCTTCCGCTTTAGCTATGAAGGCTATGGATTGACTTCAGGCTCACGGCAAGGGGGAAAAAAATCCCGTCCACCAACCGAGTGGAGGAGGGGCGGCTGAAAACCTGCTTAGGAACTCCTAAGAATCATGGTGTTTAGGTGAAGAATGGTAGTGGTATTTCCAATAGTAATTAGTTAAACTGCCATGTTCCATGGAACAACGATGATGGAAGAAGGAGTAGATGATTTGTTGGAATTAATGACAATATTTTTTCTTTAAAGGAAGAGATTGAGGGATTTTTAATGGTATCCCCCGTTTTTGTTTGTTTGTGTGTGTGTGTGTGTGTTTTTGTGCATCATGTTTTGACATGTTGGCATTCTCTCCATTGAGTAGAGATGATTCCCTTTGTGACTAGATGTGACTAGTATTTTTTCAAGGTAGCTTGAAACCACTAATTGTTCTTAGCATGTGCAAAAGTTCAGGGGATTTAACAACAAAAGGCAGGGGTTTAGTTGGGTTTTGTGGACTTCCAGGGTAGGGTTGAAATGATTTTTTTCCATGGGGGCTGGAATGTGGTTTCAAGGCCATACAGTACCTCCAAACGCCCGCGTGTGCAACGCACGACTGATCCCATGAAGACTTTTAGTACCATTTTTTGCCTATTGTTTACTTTAATACATTTTACACAGTAACTCTCTTAAAACTCACTCAGATGACTAGATCATTTCACACACACAGACCTGTATATCAATTTCAATTTCGCACAACAAGTTGATGACAATCTGGGTGGTTTCATTTCTTTTGTGTACTTTTATCGCTGTAAACTTGAGGAAATGATACATATATATATATATATATATATACATATATACATAATTTCACAAGCAATTTTTACATCTTGCAGAAAAAATCAAACGCCAAGTACCCTCCCTGAAACTACATAGCCCCTGAAAATAGGCCTCCCCAATAGGAAAGTAGTATTCCAACCATCCATTTTCAGGGGCTATGTTAGTTTCAGGGAGGGTAGCCATGCTACATGCTCCCGGAAGCCACTCGACCAACTGTTCCCTGTGACCATTTCCTCGCCTTCCAGGTGACACGATTCGAATCATTTCCTCGGACGGTATCCTGGCAACAAAAATCAAATTTGGATGGCCCTGAAATGGCTGTGAAGGTGTTCAAAGATTTTGGGGAAGGTATCCAGTGAGATTAAAATGATATTTGAAGTGGAATTTGAATTTTAGATTCCAAGGGTATCTTAAATTTACCGGATGTTTGTTTTCAGAAAGAACTGTTTTGTTTTTTCCCGTGTCCTGTAGATTCTTTTTTTTAAGACTATGGTGAGCCAGCATAAAATTAGAGTTCCAGTTTAGGACCATTCATACTTAGTTTTGCTAAGTCCATTTTGGGGGTCAATGATTTATGAGTTTGGGCCATAGACAGATATTCTATATGTCTATATTTATGCATGGTCGAATGAGATGGACCTGAACACCTATACAAGTACTATGTCAATGGTTTGCTACTTCTTTTAGGGACAATCCGGGTATATAAGAAACTGTCGCTTCAGCCAGAAATGATTGAAGTAGAAACCGAATGAAACCGATCCAAGAGGAAACCAATCCTTTTTGAACAGTTTCCAGGTTTTATGGTTTACTGTAACTGATGCTAAGAAAATAAGCAGTAGCCAGCCTTTGCCATGCTATAGCCAGCCTTTGTCATGCTATGTTTTGGAAGATGAAATGTGTCCTCCTTGCTGGATTTTGAGCGAGAGTCCGGGGAAATTCGATCAATATTGCTGGTTCATCCTGCTATGTGAGCCCCAGCCAGTCATCGATGAGGTTCAAACCCCCTATAAGTAGGGTAAAAGCCCCAGTTACCCATGTATCTAAGGCCATTTATCAGGGCCATTTAGAGGGGTTGTTTATGTCAGCCCATTTGTAACTGGTGACGGGGCCCACTTTGCGGTTATCTCATTTTGCATTTGCCACTTAATGTTCTATCTTAGGGTTTCCAAGAAGATGTCTCAATTCCATCCAAGCAGTAAACTTGTTCAAGGTTATGTAGACGGCTTTCTGCCAGTCAAGAAATTGAAATCATCATTTGGGGAATATGTGTTTACTCTTTCCCACCATTTGAATTAAATTTCAGAAATGCTTCTCTGCGAGTTTTGCTTCCACTGCTCTATTGTTTCGCTGCGGCTTTTCGAAATGATGTCCAAATCATCTTTTCTCAATGTTTTTCCAATAGGCTGGCTGCTTCAAACCCACCTTCCAGCCTGCTTTTTTTCGTTCGCAATGGTTTCACGAACAAAAACACGAGAAAAACACCGCCACACCGAAATGTTTGACAGGTAAATGCACGGACAACAACTACAACCCCAACACGGCAGCCTTTGCTTATACTGCCCTCAAGGCGTTGATTTATCATTGGATTTTTTTTCCCTAGTCTTCCAGTCATACCTTGTGAGTACCTCCTGAGGTTCGGCCTTTAGGGGGCCCAAACACCGATCCTCACAAGGTATTTGGAGGATTTTGGAAGACTAGGGGTTTGTGTTGGTAAAACTACCTGGGTTTTTGGTTGAATCAAACTTTATAGATGTGCTATATCCAGATGTGCAAAATGTATGTGGAATATTTACTTAGATTTACCATAAACTTCAGCCGACATGTAGGTAAATATTCCATGCAATGCAGCATTTGGGATTTAAAAACCAACAAACTCCACTTGACAAATAACACATAACAAGACTGGGAATCTGGAAGTCTAGATTATAAAAGTACAACAGATATGGATGATAAGATTTGAGATGGTATCTAGAGGTTTCTCTGTATATCTTCAAAAAAGTACAGTTCTGTCAAGCTTTGGTTATTAATACTGTTGCTCAACGAAATCCTGCCCCACCTAACATGTATGAAACCCCCGCAAAGAATATGAGCTGGTTCAGGATCCATCAACATCCATCAAGAGTACCCATACCATCCATGTATGGTCTATTTACCTACATTTGGTTGATTTTTATGGTAAATGTAGGTAAATATAACATACATGGATGGTATGGGGTATGATCTTCATATTCATTGACTTGTCCCCCTAATGACCCTTCATCCTGTGTTACAACGGCGTCCTCGCTTTCACACCGGTTGGCCGCCAGGTGAAATGTCCAGTGCCATGTAGCGAGGTGACCTTGACCAGTGGCGCAGAGGTAGGCGATTTGAGCACCAAGGTGCGGGGTGTTGTTGTCGTTGGTAACGGGGGCCGGGCCGTTGGAAACGACCATTATATATATTTGCCTGGAAGTTTAACAGCTAGCCCCTGAAAATATACCATGGGAAAAGGAAAGGATCGTCTTCCAACCATCATTTTTCAGAGGCTATGTTAAACTTCGGGGGTGTAGTCGTAGTTTTTTTTTGGAAAAGACCATTTTAGTACGTGCCGGGTGTCCATCGAAGTGATCGTAATTAGTTTGTAAGTTGGTTGAAACTACCTATTTAGGGGACAAAATCAACCGACTTATATAGGGGTTATAATCCATTTACTAAGTACCATGGACATCCCAGTAGGGATTTATTAATCATCAACAATCCTATAGGGGACAATGTTTTTTTGTTTGGTCGGCTTGACTTCCAGGGGGGGAGGAATTGGCCTATACCCTCCCTCAAACTAACAGTTCGCCCCTGAAAATTAGCCGGCGGGTGCCCGGCCCGAAAGGAAAGGATCCTTTCCCAAGCATCCATTTTCAGGGGCGGACTGTTTGTTATGTTAGTTGGATTGTATACACATAGGATGATATGAAATGTATGTTAGTGATATTTACCTATAGATTTGGCTGATTTTCATGGCAACATGAAGGTCACTTTACCATACTTGGATTCTTTTGGGGAAATAATGTCCCGGTTTCACCAAGAAATTGAAGATATATTCGGATATTGCGGATATTGAAGATCGACATCAGGTTGCAATTTGTTTTGCTGTTTTAAAGAGAATTCTTATGGCCAGTAACAATGTCGTGAAAGCCTTTCGTTACTTACATGTAGACTTTATATGAAGCTATACGGTGAAACATTAACCAATCAGGGTGGCATCAAAAAGTTTGAGTTCCTTCGAAAATTGCTGGTGGCAAGACATGGATCCTCCCAAGACATGGAACTTCAAAGCTTTACGCAAACCATCACCCTCTTAAAGGAAACAACAACCTCCGCAGCAAAGAAACTCATGTCTTCCACAAAAATATCTGATCACTACTAGTGTTGCTTTAAGGATTCTTTTTAGTGGATGGTCTTTTCTGGAGTATGCAGTATACATGTCATGTTCAACTTAAACACTGTGAACTTCGTTGAGGGGGTTGGAAAGTTCCTTTCAAAACGAGGTGTTTGGTGCAGATGCCTACAATTGTGATGTGAACAACGAGAATTGTGCCTTGGCATAACAAGGGATGTTATATAAATCATGTCTAATTATCTAATTGTTCCTTAACACCCCCCCCTAATAAGGCCTTCTTTCCAGAAAGGGGTGGCATTGGGAGGAATAGATTCCCATGATTACAGTAAACGTGGTGTAAACAGTGATATTGATTTTTAGTTCATGGAACCATTCAATGGGATTTGTTCTGGTTCTATATGCAAGGTGGTAGGTGAAATAGAATCACCCAATTGATCTCAATTGCTGGTAGTATATAGATGGTCCTGGAAGTCAACGACTACTTGAAAATGGTGCTTCCTTTTAGATGATGATATGATATGATGATAATGATGATAAACAATTAAAAAATGGCTTGTTGGTAAGACTGCCAACCTACATAAAATGGTGCTTGGACTTCCAGACTGCAGAACAAAACCAGCCTTACACCTAAACGTCATACATCACCCAATGTCACCGGTAACAAGTCCCCGCCTTTGATCAATGATGCTTGCGCTTGATAAGCTGCCAGAATGGTAATTTGCGACGGCGCAATGCCCTGAGCGATGAAGACACATGCCAGGCGAAAGGCTCGTTCTGCTTCGTGTTCATTGGTGCAACTTCGCTCCATCTGCACCTGCGATCTGTTGACAAGGAGTTGATAACGACCAGCCAACAAGAAGCCGCGAAGTCATCCTACTGTTGCCTACTAAAACATCAAAAAAAAATGAAACGCAACCATGGGAATATACTTGTACCTGGTATATTCTTTGCGTCCGGTTTGGCTGCAAACTATGCGGAACAAATGGAGTCATGGGCGTACCTGCTGGGTTGTTGCCAGCTGAATTCACTGGATCTGAATCGTTGAGCGATTTCTGCAGTCTTTGTGCTGCTCTGGAAGAGACAAACGTGGTTGCCAAGTGATTGACATCAACATGAAACTTGGCTTTGCATTCATGAATGATGATGAGGCACTAGATTTCTGGAAGCCTCAGAATCTGCACACAAGGTCAGGTGTAGAGGACAAATCGGAAGTTGACAAGCTACGTTCATTGGTGCAAGGTTCGCTGGGTCTGTACTACCATCAGGCGACGATAGCCTCAATAGCAGAAGATTCCTATCTTGGCCAATTTCCAGAATGGCAGGAATTGTTCCATCAACAATATTTCCACAATTCGACCACCTCCGGGGCAATTTCAGACAGTGCTGAGGGGTCGGTGGTGGACCCCGGGTGGAATTACTTTTTTCATGCACGCCGGGGAGCTTCGATGGCGAGCCTTCACGATCAACTTCTCCTTGGTGGGAGTCTTCGGTGTCGGGTATCCGACCGTCGAGTCCTCCATTCCCATCTGCACCCAAGCCATACCTTCTTCGGTCTCTGCCCAAGCCGCCAACCTCTGCAGCTTCTGACATGTGTCTCCTTCGTTCTTGGTCTTGACTGCCCTACTGCTTGCTGGTGTTGGCAAGAAGAGGACAATAGCAGAGTCATCGAAACGCTCTCTAAGAACCATGGTGTTGAAAGTGGTTGATTTTCACCAGTGACAAGTCCGATTCACCAGTAAAAAATGTCACACCTTTTCCACTGGTTCTTTACATAAAACTTTTTTTTGTGAGGGTTGAACAAAACCAAGAGAGATCATGTTACCATATTTTTTTTATGAATGACAATATCCTATGGATCTTAGGGACAAACCCGGCCAACCAGTTTTTTGATGATTCTACAGTACACCCCGAAGTTTGACAGCTCCCCCCCAGGAAAAGGGATTGCGCCCCAAAAGGAAAGTCGACTTCTTGCAAACCATCATTTCTCAGGGGTTACGCAATTTTTTGAAGGTGTACATAAATTAAGTATACGTACATCTACATATTCACATGTATTTTGAAGCATATTCATCCACATTTTTTACCATCTTTAAAAAAACGCCAAATTCATAGGTAGATATACCGTTCATCTCATCCTCGGCTTAGTTCACTTCAGAAATTTGGATGGCTCGGCTCCAGAAATCCCCCCGAGTCAGATAGAAAAGGCGAGATTTGCCTGAAACAACCCTCACCTAGATGTTATTGTTGGCCACTGTGCAATCTTAGTTTATCTAAACATGACTTTTTCATGCGTTTTTCTTGGAAATTTTTTCGGGTTGTTTTTTTTGTTGATGTTGTTTTTTTTGTCGTTGTGTTGCATGCTCTGTCGACATGCAGGGGCGGTCCAAGCAGTGTGGTCCAAGCAGTATAACCTGTTTGAACTAGAGCGCGCAGGATCTATGTACGATACATTTACATACATTTACCCACATTCAGTTGATCTTTATAGTGCATGTACAGTACTGCTAGGTAGATAAACCTTGGATTCATCCTATATAACGGGGATGGATTTTTTTCCCGGAAGTTTTTTTACCGGGTCCAGTGTCCAGGTCTTCCAAGGAGATATGAACTATGAATGTGAATGTAGGTAAAATATACCATACATTGAAGCCTCATACCACTACTACTTACCCCCAACAAAAATCAACTAGATATACGTATAATATATAGGTATACATACCATACATTGAGCTTATGGGAATGTGTGTGTATATTTGGACAAAAAAAAAGTCGAGAACTGCTGACTTGAAGCAGCACCAAGTTCCCCAAAAAAAACAACACAACCTCACCGACCAGCCTTTCACTATAACCGCCCCTGTGGGTTGAGGTCAAACCAACGATATCACCAGCATTACGGCAGGGAAACTTGTGGGGGTTGGAGGGCGGGGGTTGAAGTTTTGAAATCAATATGTTAGGGGTAGCTAGATACAAAAATTCAGCATGAAGGTACCCATAGCGTCCATGAATGGTATATTTACATATATTTACTGTTATTTACCTACATTTACCATAGAAATGCATACAAATCAATCAAATGTAGGTAGATATACCATGCATGGATCCTATGGGGTATATATAATTATATACTGAACGGAACTTGAGTCAATATTTGTTCACATTATGTTGTCAATTCGTTGTAGTTAACTTTACACTTCGGGCAACTACCAGTTATAAATGAATGTTATAATCCTATCAATGCTGCTATAAATGGGTAAGTGGGGTTATACCCCCTCCAAGTGGAGTTTAAAGCCGACTCATAACTGGTAGGGGCCCACTGAGTAGTACTTTGACACATCGGCTGAATTCATTAATTCATGGAAAATAACGCATATGTTAGATTTGAGATGCTGACGGATTTATAAGATTCCAAGTCAAGAAAGCAAGACCAACATCCAGAAGCAGTGGAATTCATTGGGGTGATGTAGTTTACAAAGTCGATTCTTTTTAAAATGTTTCTTGTTGTTGTACATTGGGTCACATGCCGGCTTTTGCATATTGACCCATTAATGCTTTATGGAGATGGGAAGAGATTCGAGATTCCGCATTTGTTTTCTTGGCAAACAATCTGATGCCCATTGGACCATTCCAACCCCAGAGTGCAGCCTTGGATCTGGAATATTTACCTATAGATGAATGGTTTTCGCTTGGTGCGAATCGCAAAGGATGGCCATTTTCTCTACTAAATGACGAGCAAATGAGCAGTTTGTTGGGGTTTGAGCACCAACCAGTTTAAATTCATGGTAAATGTACTGTACTTAAAAAAAAAGGCCACTTCCTCGTAACAGTCCCACAATAATCATCACTTTATCAGTAGGGGCCAGGCCCAAAAATATTCCATTCAAATTCGGCTCTTCTGGGGTTCCCTTTCATTTTGAGTACCCACAGGATCCATATACGGTATGTTTACCCACATTTGCTTTGAACATGTGTAAACTATTTAAACAACAACCATAAGTTATATCAACATCAACCATAAATGTACCCACAACATCAATTTTTAGGGGGTCATGACCCATATCTTCAAGGCTGAAACAGTTCAGTTTTTCATGGGATCCTATGGGGTCCTTTGGGGTACATGGGTTTCCTATGGGGTAGGATGGTGACCGAACCGAGGTGATCAGCGCCACTCAGACGGAACTGGTTTTTCAGCATCTTTGCGGCAATGGGGCCATTGTGAAGGGCAGCTAAGTTACAACGGAGTTGATATTTTCTCGCATTGTTAACAACACAAAAGGCATCAGCAATGGTAGGAGAAAGGAGAAGAGCCATTGGTAGGTACAAATATGAGTCATTACTAGGTGGTGGTTTCAAGCCATTTTAATTTTTTCACCCCCAAAATTTGGGGAAGATGAACCCATTTTGACGATCATATTTTTGAGATGTGTTGGTTCAACCACCAAGTAGAAATTTCTCACATTTTTGGACAACAAATGTGCTGCTTTCAAAAAAAAGGCATCAGCAATGGTAGGAGAAAGGAGAAGAGTCATGGTAGGTACAAATATGAGTCATTAGGAAGTTTACATTTTTCTAGCATGTGGGATCTAAGTTTGGCCTTGACATGTTTGTTGTATTCCTAAATATCTACACCCCGGAAAACTAACACGTCCCCTAAAAAGGGACTATTTCAGTAGGGAATACATCTGAACCAACCATTGATTTTCAGGGGACATGTTGGTTTTCAGGGGATTTCGTCGCTTTCTGAGAACGGAAATGCAACCTAAATACCATGCTGATGATGTGTGTGTTTTTTCACACTAAAATTTCATACTCTGAGAAGATGATCGGACCTGCTAGGGTTTCTTACCAGTGTTATTTTGTTAAATTCTAGGGATTTTTGGCACACCGAAACTGAGAATGGTTTCATGGAACCTAAATACTTTGCTTGTTGGAGGTGATTAAACACCCCTTGCCCTTGCTCATCATCTGAGAATTTGACGAATTTGACGATTGATGCCTAGGACTTTGCCACTGGAGTAAGAGGGATATGTTTTTTGTCAACACTCATTTATTCAAGAAAAGATGCGCAACTGCCATGATCCTTTTGTCAGATGATGTCGTGATGTTCTGTGGCCTAGGAATACGAATTCCATCATGTTGTTAATGATAATCATGTTTGTTGCATTCCATTCAACCGGTTAAAAAGACTCCTGATGTTCAATGTGATGTTGTTTGACACTAGCATGGCAGTTAGATGGTTTACCAGGTGGTGGTCTCAAACAGTCTTTTTTTGTTTACCCATATTATACCTGGGGAAATGATCCAATTGGACTTGTGAATATCTTTTCAAATTGGGTCGTTCAGCGATAGATGGTTTAGTCAATGTAGCTTGGGTTGTCATTGTCTCCCCCCCTTCCAGGATTTGTCAGTCAGCTCAATGTACAAGCAAGGTGTAACCGGCAATGACAGGGTATATGATATGTCTTAATATAGATATTTATACTGCATACATGTACGTATATTGTATCCTACCTTATATTGTGTAGTATCGTGTATCCTCCTTCAGAATCTTCCCAAAAGAAACAACACGCTGAGGAAAGCTCATGGTTTGCAGTCCTACACTCAGATTTCGGATTGTGTTCTCCACATCCAAAAAACTGTAGGCATAGTGTTAATGATTCATGTGTTTTTATTGTCAAGATCATTGGTATTTTTTCTTCCAATTCCAGGGTTTTTGTACATCTTCAACTGGAAGATTTCTTTTCATAAACGAGACTTTTTGATGTTTCGCATGATTTTGGCATGGTCTCTGTCAGGTCTATGCATATCAAACCACAGATATTTGTGGAGAATTGTTGGAGTTGTTGACGACAAAAGCGAGGTCGGGTGCTGATAGTCAGCATCCAAGAATAAACCTACCCAAGCTTAATGTCATCAAGCATGAGGCATCAAGACAAGTTACGACATCATGTCAAAGGTACTGACTAGTTATAACCCATAGGATCCATGTATGGAATATATTTACCTCCCTAAGAATCCACTTGTTGCTCGGACCCTCCTGAACTCACGGTCCCTCGGGGTAGATTTCACGAGGTACCCATTAGGGCCCCAGGGCCCAAAACCATGTAGCCAAGAGGCTCCGGGCCGCTTACACACTGTATATCCATAATTAGTCACCATAGGACCAGGATCACGCATGAAATATTTGAGATATCAGATGTTGCAATGTTATTGCAGAAAAATATTATCCGCGATATGATATCAATGTCAAAGTCTAGAGGATAACCCGTCTATAACTCAGAAAGACTGGAAAGGACATCATCCCAAAGAAGTTGTAAAAGGATGAACATAGAGATTGGACTAAAGATCTTGATAGTCAAACCACAGTGAATCGTGTACTATGGGAGTACTGATATATTCCTGGAATTTCCATGTTTACAACTGAAGTTTCAGCCACACCAATCATCACTAGTCTTCGGCTAACTATATCCCACAGCCGTTCTTGGCGGGCAATTTTTTTTGGCCACACAGCCCGGAATCCCAAGCAGTCATCCACTGAGGGGACGGAGGGACAAGTGGAGCTTGCAAAGATACCTTTCCAGGGTTCGTTTTGAAACGGTACTCCTGTGGCATGCCTTGCCGATTCTCCCCATGACCCCGACAAAACTCTCCGCTGTGCACAATTGCGTTGCTCTCGGGTTAATACGCACCTTACACACATCGAATGCCAAATGCCAAAGATGGTGAAGTTTGGGGATGAGTAGGAAAGATCGTTTTCCAGGAACATGTTTGTCAACGCTCAATCCATGTTTGTGCATCCACGCATATGAACGCAGATGCCGCAATGCAAGCTTCTTAAATTCTGTTGCCTGATTTTCACTCATGATGCGTGGAGAAGCATCCATGAGACTGAGCATTGAAGTGTAGGACTCAATACATATGCACATCATTTTGTCAGCCTGCGATGCACCCTCCCTGCCAGCAAATGGTGTAGCTCTTGCAGCCAACCATTGTGAAAGCGCTTTGCTTGCCATTGCCTTGCTCTGCAGTGAAGGAAAGCCTGGTGCGATCAGACCATGCAAGTGCAACAAGCTTACATGGATAAACTTGGTTTCTTAAGACCACTTCCCATTGATACCAAAACTGAAAAGTTATTGAAATTGCTGAGTTAAGCAACTGCTTTGCAAAGTACGGCTCAAACGGCTTGGTGTAAATCTGGGCTGGCTACATTCCAACTTGTGGTCTCGTTTGTATTGCAAAAAGTCCCTGTGTGCCACACGAAGCAAGGGTGCCAAACGATCTGAATACTTACCTTGTTGAGGGAATTCCCCAAACACACCAGCTTCGACCATGTAAATGAGGCATCCCCCTGCAGGCAACAGCGTTTTTTTAGATCATCAAATGGTGGGAAAAACATGGTTTTCTTATATATATTTGTATATGTGTACGCGTAAGGTATTTGTAGCGTGCGTTTCTATAAGAAGAAGATAGGCAAGGGATGCATATATGGAGGACGGATTGACATATGTATGCATGCACCCATACATGTATAAAACATCGCTTTATTGGAGCACCATTTGAATGCAAAAGAACAGTTGTTTGGACAACCCCCGCCATTCAAAGTCTTCCCAGTCCCCAAATATTGGGAATGCATGATGTCGTGCTGCACATTTTCCACTGTAAGCCCCGGCATAGAGAACAATGGGGAGAATCGCTCGGCAAGGTCAACCGATGAATAATCCCGGGGTTGATGGGCACCTTCCTCATACGCAAAATTTGGTAGTGTCAGGTACACGTCTTGAGGGTGGTTTTTCACGCAGTGGCACCTGCTGCAGAATTCATTCATTCTGAAGTTGTGCATACCCATGCGTTCAGTTATCCACTTCAAATCTCCCTGGGCCCCAATCATAGCCAGCAGGTACCCACTTTGAGTCCAAGGCCAGATTCTGTTTGGGGATGTCACCTCTTTCAGTGACTCAATCACATGGCGAAGTACATCGTTGTATGTAAACTCACATTCACAATGTTCACTCCAGCAAGCTGTGGGGTAGTAGCGTAGCAATGGGGCATTCTTCCATGCAAGCTCAGCACACCATGCAGTGACACTGATAACCCCGCACTCACTGTTCTTATAACATCGAACTTCATCCCCGTAGGTTGTGATTGAAGCCAACTTGCCCTTACAATGCCAAGTCTTAGCAGGGTGGGATGTAAACCATGGGCAAACGGCATCAATGTGTTTCCAGTACGCCTCGCAATCTTTTTCGCTAATATCCCCAAATAAACATTTGCGGAATGTTTTTTCACCACGTGTCCACAAGGCTTTCAGCAGTTCTTCAGGTAGCAAGATAGGAAAATTTTCCCAACCAATTTCACCAGTTGAGGGGTTGCAAAGCCTCACTGGCTTCATGTGGATTTTAGCCCTCACTGAACGAAATGTTCTTCGTAGTTTCCGATGAAAATCTCTTTCAGCGTTGGCCGGGAATTTCCCACCACCACCAAGGGATGATAGTTGGGCCACCAAATCATCTGTGGGGTTTTTGATTTTCCCCCCATGTTGGGATAACCATGACATAGCAGAAGATGTTTTCCTTGAACCTTTTATGCCAAGGTTTTGGCAATCCCCACAAAGAACAAATAAGTATATATCAAAAACATGATTATTAATATAATCTCATGCAACGCTTCAAAAAATTGCTACATTCAGAGCTAGTTTGTCAACCATTACGTTTGCAACTAAAACTGGCAAACCAAAGACCCGTCACTATGAAAACTTTCATTTGTACATGCCAGCGTAAGTAACTCTACTTGCGCTACTTGTCCCCGTTGCAAACTCATCTACCAAAGAATCACCAAAGTCCAAGGCATCCTTTTGCGAAGGTTGCCGTTGCGAAGTCTCCCGCCGAGGTCTCTTGCATGGCGGCTGCGATGGCTGCCGAGAAGACCGGCTGTCCTGAAAGCCCAGGATTTGCATGGATGGTGGTGGAATGTTTTCTTTTTGGCCGAGGCCTTATAATACTTATATATTGCATATATATATATAATATATTTTAAATCTATATATATATATATCATATATGAATCAAAATCATGACGAGATGGGAATTTTGGTATTCCATAACAAAAATGATCACAACATCGTCCTTATATTATAAATGTGTATACACGGCATTTCAAAGATCTCTATCTCCACGAGTCGCTAGCTTTGTAGGCTAGCAGCTGATTGTGTTCTAAACTGTGTGCATGAAACTCACACATCACATACCGACTACCTCATAAAGCCCCACCCAACAGGAATCCTGGAGTTGAGTCTTTCTTTTCAGCTCGTCTCGAAGCAGTCCTGGAGTGGAGATGCGAATTGCCAAAAATGGAAGAAACAAAATTGATAGTTGCATGGTGTAAGTAGGCAATTTGCCATGATTTTTCGCATGTTCGAATGACCTAAATTTTCAACCGTTCCTTAGCCATGGGTTCCTAGGCTAAAAACACTGCCATCTCTTGTGGCAATGATCAACACGAGCTTGTGAAGAGCCAACAATCAGAATCAACAATCTTCGGAAAGATATGAAAGATAAAAATCAAAATCAACAATATCAACAATCTTCGGAAAAATAAAAATCAAAACATGTTGTCGCTATAGATCCGGCTAAATCCGGTAGGCTCTTCATCACGTAGCGCCAAACGCATATTGCACATATCTCCCCATGTGCTGAAATACCCAGGCAACCCTTTAATCCCAACTATACTAAAGAAAAAGGGTGCGTCAACAGTATATTTCAAATATGTTCTTATACAAGTACCGTTTTTTTGGGTCCGGGGTTGCCGTAATAGCCACCAAACACAAGGATCCGCATGTCTCGGAACCCATATGGTACCGAAGCAATCCAGCTTCTCAGGCTTACATTGCTCAGTTGTCAGCAACGTCACCTTTATCACCTTTGTTATCCGCATCTTCAGCTTTGCCCTGAACGGAGATGGTATATGGCCGTTGGGAAACGAAGTCATGTACAAACATCTTTGTTTTTCATGCAATCAATTTAAAGAGATCATACATATATACATATATATAAATATAATTGTAAGCATTGATATGTATATATATATATATACGTATCACGGCATTGCAGGGTAGGCCACCAAGCCTTCTTAGACTTGGAACGAACTGGCTTGCAAAGCTGGGCTGCTTGTTCGGCATTCTCGGCATAGGATGTTCTAACTTCGTTTGCATGATAAAGGGCATCCAAAACGGACTCCTCAAGATCAAAGTCCAAGTCTTTCTCCTGAATGCAGCTATCTTACTTGATGAGATGATCAATTTTGGGTATAGCACGAAATCCATGATGAACATATTTGCACATGCCTAATGAGAGCGTAGGCTAGTCCTTGGCCGAGGTCACCTCATCGTTGATTTTTTTGAGCTGAAAGTAGCAATCTTCAAGTTCTTCAGCAATTGTTTGCAAAGTCTTACCTTGGAAACTGCATGGCCAGGTTGGTATACATACTCATGTTAAAATTCAAAAATTCCATGCACCACTTTATGCCTTATGGTTTCCAACGGTAAAGCTACATATATAGACCGGACCATAAATCTAGGCTTCATCTACACCATGGTAGCCCCAGCTGGTGCATGTTTTTTCAACCAAAAGTACACATGGGTATACTGTTCAGGGTTTCAATGCTTTAAGATTATAGCCAAAAAACGAAGCGATTCCTGGTGCTTCAGACCCACAAGTTTGATTGGCCACATCTTGGCCTCCTGAAGGTCTTTCATGATACGGCTTACCAACCAAACCAAAGCCTCCTCCGTATCATCCTCGATGCTAGGCATCCTTAGGGGATAGAAACAGAAATTATAAGTAAAAAAAATACGAGAGGTTTCATCAAGAATATACACGCATGCATGGTTTATCAAATTTAGATACATGGATAGCAATCGAGAGTCTCTTTGGGAATCTTCTTACGTGTGGAACCTCCACCTTTTCTTTCACCTTTTCCTCCACCTTTTCGTCCTCCTTTTCTTGTATTGCCATTCCCCACATCGGTCTCTTGCCCTTGTGGATTGGCCTTCTGATATGTGCGCCTCTCAGGATGGCCATTGAGCTCAAGAAATCGATTGTGGTTGACGCCTTCCATCAACTTGCCGGCACCCTGCAGCGTGGAAAGGGATGGATGGGATAGGCATTTGCTAAAGACTGCAGGTAGACATAGATATAAGAGAATAGTTCAACAAGTGCATGAAAATAGAAATGTCAAAGAGTAGGGTATCAAAACACTTGATCTACCCATGCCATGGCATGATTGTAGTGGAACACCATGGCCTCACTCCCACATTTGATAGCTAGCTTGGTCTTGTATGTCAGAGTGTCAGCAACTTCCTCCTCTTCTTTACGACCAAGATTTGTGCATACCTTGGGAAAAGGTAGGCGCAAAATTTCCTATATGTTGGCTGCAGGGTTGCAATTTGCTAATACTTGATCATTGCACATGATTTCCCCAAACTCCCAAACACCTAGACCTTTGGCAACCTTTTGCTTGCAGCTAGGGTTAGTTGGAAGCGTAAGTTTACCCAAAAGAAACCAGTGATGGAGGTCGTTTTGATACTGCATCCCGTTAAGTTGCAAAGTAGGTCTTGAGGTTCTCATCATCTGGGTGCAATTGCCAAGCACCCTGCGACTCTTTCTTTTGAATTATGGCATCTGCCACCGCTGCATCACCATGAAGATTCACAATCTGCTTCCGGGTGAGCCACCCTCAGAGCACCAGTGGACATCCCAAAGAATTCCCAGTGTTTGTTCATAAAGTTTGGGGAGTTTACAAATAGTATGGTACTGATGGGTGCCAGCTAGCGTGATCAATGAGAGTATAGTATGTTAACAAAACCGGTGGCAAATACAATCATGATGATAGCAGTGGTCGTGATCACAAGGAGTACCATTACCATGCATTTCATGACCCCACACCAGCAAAGGCCGAGTCGAGTCACCCATCTTGCGCTGCGAAGTGTTGCGGTCAGTGTGGGACCGAGAAACTTCGATGTGCAACCTTTGCTAAACACTGGCCCATAGAAAGTAACATGGACGATATGCATACGTTTTTGACTTATAAATATATATATATAGTTTTCAAGATGTCTTGGTACGTGTTCCTGGACTTGGACCATGACCAAAAAATGCAGCCAAAACACATACTGAAGTCTTTTCCAGCGGTCAGCCACTTCTCAAAAAGAGCCGACTTAGCTGCCTCCCGGAAGTAAACTCAAGGATAAATTGGGGAGAATTATGGGAGTAAACAGGATTGCGATATGTAATATTTGCCATATGCATAAATTTCACAAATAATTATATACCTGTATGTACATGATGGTTACTGCACTGGAGTCTACAGCTTAACAACCATGATATTGTTGTAACCCCTGGCACTCACCTTCCCATTGTTCTCCACCGCTTCTTTCCATAGCTGCACAAAATCATCCTGGATCTCATGTGCCATCGGATCCTTCATTTTCCTGGAGATGTGTGGGTTGGGAACCACGGGGATTTAAACAAATCATTGATATAAGAAAGCTTGAACATTGCTTAGCTCATTGTGGCCTAAGAAAATGTGTGCTAGCCATCAAAACAGCCTATGATAGCCATATGGTTCTCCACCCACATGGCCTTTTGAACTCTGCCTGCAGCTTTTGGCGTTCATTGTAATCTTCTGGGACAATCGCCTGCAAAAAATGCAGAATATATGTTCCATTCAGGCAGCTAGACTCTTAGAGCTCGTTTTTCATATTGACATACCAAACCTGAAGGACCCATATATATAATATATATCTAGCTAGAGAGATTTTATATGATGTGTTTGTATAAAAGCTGATCGAAGAAATTGCCACAAAAAATTGAATGACATGCCTTGGCATCCCCTGCAACACCCACTTGCTTCAAGATGGTCTTAGCATGCGCTGGCTGAGCTGCTGGATACGTGTGTTGGTTTGCTGTTGCTGCTTTTGGTGCTGGTGGTGTTGCTTTGGGTTGTACTGTTGTTGCTGCTTTCGGTGCTGGTGGTGTTGCTTTGGGTTGTACTGTTGTTGCTGCTGTCGGTGCTGGTGGTGTTGCTTTTGTTGTTGCTGTTTCAGGTGCCGGTGGTGTTGCTTTGGGTTGTTCTGTTGTTGCTGCTTTCGGTGCTGGTGGTGTTGCTTTGGGTTGTACTGTTGTTGCTGCTGTCGGTGCTGGTGGTGTTGCTTTTGTTGTTGCTGTTTCAGGTGCCGGTGGTGTTGCTTTGGGTTGTTCTGTTGTTGCTGCTTTCGGTGCTGGTGGTGTTGCTTTGGGTTGTACTGTTGTTGCTGCTGTCGGTGCTGGTGGTGTTGCTTTTGTTGTTGCTGTTTCAGGTGCCGGTGGTGTTGCTTTGGGTTGTTCTGTTGTTGCTGCTGTCGGTGCTGGTGGTGCTGGTTTGGGTTCTGCTTCTTGGTGTGGTTGCTCTTCCTGCTTGCTCTTGTTTGAGGCATCTGCTTCTGAAGGTTCTGCTTCCATTTCTAATTCCTTGTCTAAGGCTTGTTCTAAAGCTAAGGCTTCTGTAGAAGGCTGTCCTTGCGATGCAGCTTTTGCATGTTCCACTTTTGCTGGTTCGGCTGCTTGTTTTGTAGATGCTCCGTCTTGGCCCCCTGGCAAGGATTGCTTTGGGACGGGTGCTGTGGTTGGGGTAGCTTTTGGTGCAGCAACAAAGGCCCGTGAGGGTGTTGCAACTGGCTTTGCTGCAGTGTCTGTCAGGATGTTCTTGTCTGCTGCTTCTGCAACTTCTGGTAGCGCTGCTGTTGCTGTTGCTTTGGCTGGTGGCGGAGTCAATCCAGCACATGACTTTGCTACTGCTTCTGGTGCCTTGCTAGGGGCTACAGATGGTTCTTTCTTTACCATCGTTGTGGGCTTAGGCGGTGGTGCTGAAAGAGGAGTAGAAGTTCGAATGTTCTCTGCTTTGATTTTGATGAAGCTCCCAGTGTTTGCTTTGCTGGCTGGTCTGTCACTGCTGTTTGGGTTTTGGTGTTCCCTTTTCACAGGAACAGACTTTGCAGCGGTAGGGACAACAGCGGGGCTTTTTGCTTTCTTCGTAGCTTGATCATCCATCAGAAGCTGTCGCTTGATGGAAGCTGTCGGGGCTGGCGAGGGCAGGGATGCAAAGCTGGTTTGCTGGGAGTAAACAGCTGGAGAGATTGCCCTTAGGATGCATGCAGGCTGGGAACTGAATGATTGCTTGCTAGCTGTAGGTTTTCTTGATACCAAAATGTATCAAATGAATCCATTGATATCCATCAATATAGACTATACTGCAGGTCTGGCTTAAAGGGCCTTTGTAGGCAAAACAATCTGTTACATCATGTTTTATATCGATCTACTCCTTACTCTGGGATGTTATTGGTATATCGGAAGTTTCTCTAAGTTACTGCATAATAAAAAACATTCAATTATAGTTATACAATCTATTGTTCAATTCTATTGTGATTAGATGTGAATCATATGAAATGATCAGCAAATTTGCGTTAATGGGACCATCCTATAATAAAGAAACTCCCACCCAGTCTACTCTTGCAGCAAAGCTGCGTATTCAAACTCACATGTGGATCGGTCTCAGGCCCGACAAGACTGTTTGGCCACTGCTCAGGTGGAACAAGCGTTTCCTGGTCCTGGTGGGAGGGTTTGGAGAGTGCCCATGAATTTAAATATATATATAAACCTAGTGTGATAGCTCTCACACTACTGTCCTCACCAACAGTGGTACTCTCAAATGACCTTGGGGAATACAACCGTTGCTTCGGGGATGGAGTCGCATAGGCATTTCCCGCCTTAGGTTGAGGTGATCCAAAAGTAACCGGTTTGAACATGTGGATGCATGCTGCCAATGAGATGGTACTGTTTGTGTGCCAAATCCGTGCTATATATCTGTATATAAGTTGTTTGGCCTTCATTGCATGACCAACTACGTATCTACAAATTACAAATATTGTATATAATAAAGATATATATATATATAGAGAGAGAGAGAGAGAAACAGTTTCGCTTACGTGTATTGAAATACTGCAGGCACAAACACCATCGCATCCATCCGTACGTATTGGTGCGATGTATGCAACCCATCTTACGTACACTATATGCACATGTATGTATACTTAAGTATTTGTTTCGCAAGCACTACCACTCCAGGTTGAAGCAGTTCATTGGGACCCCTGCCATTCTCCAACAACTGGTCAAGAGGAAGGCGGTCGAATCCCAAACTATAGCCCAAATGGCTTTGGGGAAGCTAGTTGTTTACATTTTTTTCCCGATGTCTTTCCGACGCCTTTCCGACGCCGGGACCCTCGTAAACCCTCAAATAGTAGGAGTTCTGAGGTTCCAGGGGGATCCTTTCCGACGCCTTTCCGACGCCTTTCCGACGGCTTCCCCCAAATGCTTTCCGACATCATATAGATAGTATGTTATGATAAACAAGGTTTATTTTGGGATCAGCTTAGCAAAAAGAGCCACCCAAAAGCTTTCAAAATGATTAGAAAAGCCATTCCCTGATGAACCCAAGCAGCTTCAAAGGGAAACCCCAAAAGCTATAAATATGAAAAGAAAGCCTTTCCGTGATGAACCTCTTTTGAAGGGAACCACCAAAAGCTTTAAAAATGATTAGAAAAGCCTTTCCCTGATAAACCCAGCTTTTGAAGGGAACCCCCAAAAGCTTGAAACATGATTAAANCTTTAAAAATGATTAGAACAGCCATTTCCTGATGGACCCAGAAATGAAAAGGAACCCCCAAAAGCTTTAAAACTGATTAGAAAAGCCATTCCCTGATGGACCCAGAAATGAAAAGGAACCCCCAAAGCATTCATGATTAGAAAAAGCTCTCTGTAATGGACCCATCTTTTGAAGGGAACCTCCCAAACTCTTGAAAGAAGATATTATAAAGGCTTTGCCAGAAGCGTTTTCTTGATAGACTTTGCTTTGAAAAGGAACACCCACAAAACTTCAATTCTAGAAAAGCTTTTGCAACCCCCGGTTTATGAGGAACCCCCAAACTTTCAAAATGATTAGAAAAGCCTTTTCCTGATGGACCCAGCTTTTAAAGGGAGCCCCCAAAAGCTGTATAGATATGCCTTAGAAAAGCTGTAAATATGGGGTTAAAGTCTCATGGTGGGCGGTGAGTTCTTGAACAAATCGGTGTCCCAATCCTTTCGTCCCTTCCCATTTTTCTCTATTTCCCGTCATCCACTGTATCTAGTGGCAACGCAAGTGCAGCCTTGATTAGCAGCACATTCATGGCCTGTTTAAAGACACCATCTTTAACCCCAAAACAATCAAGTTCCCAAAACACATTTTTTTACTCTTTTGATATCTACTTTTCCAACACTTTATGGGCAACAGGTTGACAAGATGCCATGAACAAGCCGCTTGGATCGAATTGATCTTTGGATATCGATCATCTAATTGAAGCCCTGGGTAAAGTTGAAAGTATAGATGGCCACACTCATCTCTACATATTATGGGTCAAGTAGCCCACGATGTCTTTCAGAAATTCAATATCCATTTTGGGTCATCAAGCAACCAAGACCCATGCATACCAAGATTTCATGAATCCATTTTACTGACTCCCATAAAGGCTTTATCTATAGTACCATTGGACCAAAAGTGTAGGAATTCCTACACGGGTCGCACCAAGAACCCACACTAAGTGGATTGGCGCTTGTTCAAATAGTCCACCAAGAAGTTCTCGACCTCCCCAAGCCTAAAATCAGTCCGCGAGCTATTTCAAGGAAGCCGCAAGCGGTGTTTATTGACATGCATGGATAGATTTACCATTTTTGTGTGATCTATTCTTTTGCATATATACATATATATATACACATATATACGTATAGCTTTAAGCTGAAATTTGTCATACACATGTATTCTATAAATAGATTATACATGCATGATTTGCATATCAATATATAATATATATGTGCGATATTCTTCATGACCTATACTAAGTGGACCCCTAACGCTCAATGATGAGGGAATATTAGGGAGTTGCTGTAGCCTATTTGCAAAGCATGTTCTTGCAATTGTTTTTCATATATCGAGTCATGTTGGATGTATTTTCACCTTGCCCCTGCAACCCCCTGCACATGAAAAAGTGACTTGTTGCTCATAAAGGTGATCAGATTGATAAAGCATTTTGTGATATAAACTGGACTTACATGGATATGATTGTCCTTGCACAAACTTTATCAAAGGATAAATCCCTTCATGGGGGCCTGCCAATGCCACACCACCCCAAGACAAAACCAAGAAGCTTTGCATCTGACCAAGAGTCGTTGGTGTAGTCAATGTGCTTAGGCCAGCTTGGCTTCGTGGAATTCTTCAAGAACAATTTGCAGACCTGAGAGGCCGACAGCGGGGGAAGGGGACCACGGGGGAAGGCCGTCAACAATTAATATGCATACGTGAACAACATGTAAGACAAGGAGCTGACCTCCCAAAGTTGACAGGATATACTTGTGTTGAACGAAGCTTTCTCGAACCCTGGAATCTCTTACGGCCCCGCTTATCCAAATAGCACTTTGTGCTATCAGATTTCTTGAACTTTGTCCTGTCCAGCTTCCTGCCATGCAAACTATGCGCAGCACACTATCATGATGAGTCATGCACCATGACAAACATGTTGCTAGACATTTAAAACACACCGCAGCATGAAACGCATGAAACAGTGGTTCCTTTTCAATTCTTCAACACATTTGTCATCACTGATAAGCTTCACAGGTTTCCATGTAGGTGCTCCAAACGCTCCCAGGTATGTGTTGGTTTCGTGGTAGCCACGGATATCCAAAAGTTTGCGAAGTCGAGGATGTTGGAAAATCTTAGTATACGATGATCTAGCTTTGACACATATACTGCACAACATTACATGGATCATCGAGAAAAAACCCTAGGATCCCAACCAGTGATTGCAACGGATTTTCCAATAAGAAGTGTGCGCCACGATGCAGGCAAACCATCACGATGAGGCACATCTTGGTGAATGTACGGAATGGGTTCTATATAAAGAGTAGCAATTGAATTCCGTTATATGACATCCAATTAGCAACTAAGTTCCCCAGCCCGTGCTACCATCAAGTTTCCTTCTTTCACTGATTTGAGACGCCTTATACATCACCAAACATGCTGAATGCAGTTATATATTGCATCTCTGGGTATGCCCTTTCAATGCACATTCAGTGACATTCCTAGCGCTGAAAAAAATCTAAGCATAGCAACCGATTTCCAAGAGGCTTCTCCATTGTTCTTCCGCTCGTGTATCCTGGGAAGGTTGGGAGAGTAGGACCATAGCAGGAAGATATATATCTACATTACTACACCAATGGAACCAACATGCAGCCAAACCACTATTGACAATACTCCATGTGGAGCACTTGATCCCTGCCACCATTAAACCATCCTCTTTTAGGTTCATTGCAGCCCACAGGAACCGACAAAATCCTCCTGGAGAAAGGATATCCTTATATGCAACCAAAAAACGACATGACATGTGGAGTTTGCAGGCACATATAATATAACTATAGCTACTGAAATATGCATGGCAAGTTTCATCCCGGGGATCGTGAGCAATATCTAGCTCACATGAACGAAGTTTTTTGGCAGCAAAAGCCTTTGATATGGCACGTTCTCCACTGAAAAGGTCTAGACAGTCATAAGGATCCGGGGGCGTAAAGGCCTCAGTGCAACACACACTATATATATATATATATATATTGTTGCCGTGATGAATTCAGAAAACAAGTTTATAAAAACACATTTGCAAATGAAATACGCATGCTCCGAATCCAAGGTACAGCTTCCATCATAACCATGATGAGACAGAGGCGGATGGGCAAAAACCCGGGGCGGCTAGGTCCACTAGGCATGCGAGGTGGAAAGAATACCGTGCCCTTTCCAAGAGACTTCTTTGGTTTGCCAAAACCCAGCCTAGGATATGAAGAATGGTCGATTGTGATGATATTGATTTATCGCATGGGCCTAGCACAAGGGAACCTTAAATAAAGTTACTTATAGGAAGTCACCGCAGTAAGCAGCTAATTGTGTGAAAAGCAACTTATCCTTTTTGGAGTCCTTGATCTTGACCGCACCCACGGACGGCATTGTGGTAACCTGATGGCGCCAACAAAAGAAATAGGGGTTATCTATTCCAAGGGCAGGGTTTTATATATAGTTTATGCACACCATATTTTTTCAAAACTGCTATAGCGCGGTAGGACCTCAATGGAATCTGCAGGCCAGAACATAACTGATTCTTGGAGTGACTGCATCTAAGTAACTATGGAAATGCCCAATTGGATGTGGAAGCCGTATCTAACCTGAGACCCTGAATGGCACAGTCCTTCATACAGTGGAATTGCCAGGGGCAGGAACAAAGCATGACTAGATGTTATAAAACATGTTGTCCTTTTTTGTGTGCCACATCCCACAGTGAAAAATGTATATGACATATGCATGCAATTTTTTTCCCCGAATTGACGTACCGTCAGTTGTCAACTTGAGACATGTGGGAAAAAGATAGCAGCCTGGCAGCTATCAGCCCACACCTACTCGAAAGCCAATCTAAGGCATGATGTGTATGGCTGCATGTTGAACCATACACTAACATAGAGCTGTGGATTTGCCAACCACTTCACACCCATAAGCCCAAACCACTTTTTTTTTTCAGGATACTAGCAATTAAGGATGGATTCAAATCGATGTAAAAGCAAATATATGTGAAATCTAACACGTATATCACCTTCAGCTCTTTGTTGCCAATACTCCCTATGGTTTAAAATAAACTAAGTCGGCTCAAGCCTCAATCTCAATCTCATCATTGACCTCATCCTGACCTTCTTTTGTTTTCTTAGAATCATCCGCAACACCTGGAGGAGCCGTTCCATCCTTGGTGGGTTTCCTAGTCTTAGGCTTGTAAACTGCAGGCCCTGACAAGGCAGGCGAAACCAGGCCTTTGACCCTCAAAAGCCAAGATGCATGCTTTCCCGCATTCTGCCAATCCTCAATTTCACCCCCAAGTTTCTTCTGGGCTGTGTATGCCTTACTGTAGATCAGGTTGCTAGGAATGCCAGGTGGGGCTGGGACACAATCATCAGGAACGGTCCAAGTCACTTCATCCTGGGCTTTGCGGGGTCGCTTGGGCTGAGTTTCGCTGGCACCGTTGGGTTGTGTGCGACGCTTGGGTTTGGTAGGCTTCTCAAGTTCTTGTTCAGGAATTTCCTCATCATCAGTAAGTTGTTCTTCCTCCATGTCCTCACTGGTATTCTTCTTGGAAGCTGACTTCAAAGACTTAGTTCCTTTCTTACCTTTCCCACCTTTCTTCGCACGTGTATTCTTCTTCTTGGTCTTGTTACCCTTAGTTTTCTTCTTGTTATTTTTCTCACCTGCAGCCTTGGTTTTTTTCGGTTTTCTTCCCCTTTGCTGAGATTGGTCACTATAAACAGGCGGAACCAGACCAGCAAGTGCCTTTTCCTCCTCGGTCATGTCCTGATCTTGTTGACGAACTTCAGGTTCCTCTTCAGGAACTTCAGTTTCCTCAGGTGGAATGAGACAAACTATAGAACTATATATGGGCCCATCCGGATATGTATATGTCTAAAGCTGGTGGTGTTAACGGTGGCTGTCCCACAAACAAGTGTATACTTTCCCTAAGCTTTACACACATATATGTGCAAACAAGTGATACTTTGAATGCTTGTATGCATGCAGGCAACATCAACGCGTTCAACATCATGTTGATGACCATTGGGATGAGAAGGCTCGACCCTAACGGGTGGGTGAGCGGTCTCCTGGGCAAAGTGTATCGAAGTATAGGTATGATGTAAAAGTGGTGGTTTTCAAATACAGTAGTGCGTGCTTCAGAAATTTCAAAATATATATTTAAAAAATGGTTCATGGGTCTCCTGGGGATCCTGTTCGCCATCACCAATGGGTTGTTGTTCAGGGGCTTCCTCAACAGCTTCCTTCGTGTTAAACTCTTTGAAACTACCCGGGACTTCCAGAACAGCTTCCTCCGTGTTTAACTCTTGGAAACTAGGATCAGCATTTTCACCTGGAAACTCAACCTCCATAGAAAGGGTTGGCAAATTGTCCATGTTGCGCTTGAAACCCGCAACTGCGGCTTCCAAGTCTGGAGTCGAGTACTGGTAGTAGTCGACCTGGCTTTCACTGACGCGGTCCAATTGGAAGACCTGATTCAGCAATTCTTCCCGGTATTTCTCTCGTTGATTCAACTCTTCAAGTAGGTACTCGATAGCTGGACCAAGCTCATTGTTCTTCAGAGAAAGGGCATGAACAGCTTCATCATGGGTAAACCCCGCAGTCATGATAGCATCCAGACTGGCAGTATAAGCAATCTCATCATCAGCTACTAACTCTGGGTCCTTTGGGTCAGGCTGTGTAGGGCCCGATGATTCTTCTCCAATTACTTCAATTGAGTCTTTAGGCCCCTCTATCTCAGTTGGTGTAATTGGTTGGCTATCGTCATCACTGATATCCACAAAATCCTCCCTGCCCAAGCTATCTTGAGCAGTTTCCATAAAGGGCTCTGCAGGATCTGGCTGACTAGCCGGGATGGTGCTTTCATCCTCAATGTCGACCACCGCCTTCACCGCCTCTACCTGCAATGGACCAGCAGAAAGGAAAGAAAAGTAGTTATGTACGGGGAATCAAAGGCAATTCTATCCTATATATGGCATTGATCTTTGGTTGCATCTCAAAATATAGCTATAGCGTACATGTAGCTAGATAAAGACCATATATATATATAGTTGTAATTATTTGAAACCCTATGTCTTTGTGCGAACCCCCTGCACAGGCAAGCCTGTGGTTCTTCATTGTCGGATTCAACCATGATTGGATGCAGGCCTACGGCAAAGATTGGAGACCGGGTCAGGATCGAGTAAAACCAAAAATATTGCATGCAAGATGATACATTATATGATACTATCTATAGCCCGCAAATTACCATTCATGATACATCATGTGCATTGATACTATCTAGCCGGCCTCTCCGATATCCTTTTTTGCAAGTAGCCCGGGAGCGGCGAGGGTTTGGCTTCAAGAGCAACTTGAGCCGGCGTGCTAGTTCGGTTTCCGTTTTCCTTGTCAAAGCCCTACGCCAGTAACGCCGTGAATAGCTCATCAGTGAGTTCACAATGTAAGCTTCCTGGGTTATTTGTGTTTTTCCAAAGGCGTGACATCATAACTTCAAAGAACATAGTTGACCAGTATAAGTGGGCCAAAGGGGAAAACTGATTATAAAACCAAAAACCCTTGCAGCCAAATGTCGTTGAGTGCCCATTGTTTTCGATCCTTCTTGAATCTGGCCCGGGATAGATTGTAGCAAGCTTCTTGATCCATTTTCACAAACACATTTTGAAGATGGGGAAGTGCTATCTCGCCTTAGGTTCATCCAGCCATAGAACAAATATAATATTTATATTTCCAGCTATAGGTACAATGTATGAATGTTTCCACTAATCATGGTAAAACCCTATAAACCATTGGTAACAACCAAAAAAGGATCACCAAGTTGCCTTCCGGGCTCAGCTCATATAATCCCAGTATCAACTCAATGTAGTTCTCCATGTCACAGTACCCCACGTTGTATGAACTGACATCTGGAAATAGTGTATTGTCTGGTCTCGGGGTCGTGGTACATGTGAGGAGGGCTTCCACCGGAATGTGTAACTTCAGCACTCCTTGGATGAACTATATATGAATTTCAAGTCCTATTTTGCAAGCACAGTTCAATGTGCATAATGTGCAATAACCGTAATGGGGCTAAGGAACTGCGAATTTCTTCTTCTGTGGGGCAAAGTTCCATGGCTGGATCCCAAAAGGTCCGGGGACATCCACTTGAGCCTAAGAATGCATAGTTATGCTATATATAGTTTAAACAAATGGACCCTCCCATGCATTACCGCCCACGAGTGCAGTACCACCACAAGTCCTCTCTTGCAGTGGCCGCGAGGCATTGGCAAGCAGCGGCAAGATCAACGCTGCCATCCATGATCGAAGAAAAACAGGGGCGAAAGAGGTTGATGGGGTTCTTAAGCTATATATAGTCTTTCTATTTCAAGCCTTGTTGCTTCTTTAGGAGTTCTTTCAACCTTCCATGAAGGCCTTGATTAAGACGTGAAGTGGTGTTAGATGATGGATTTTTCAAAAAACTTGATACCATACCTTTTATTTGGTTTGCCCTTGATGGTTATGATGAATGGCATCTGCCCACCATTAACATCCAGATTGAGATTGCACACTATCCTTGATAACCCATGGATATCCATGCCTTCAAGATATGGCACATCGCATCAACCTTGATCAACAAGTCATAGATTCAATCTACATGCTGGAACCTATCAAAACACTCATTTCACACCAGGGATTATCATCGGCCCCTCGGGTCAGATTTGGCAAGGGCCCTGCACCCTCTTCAGGAGGGGTTGAGATCCAAACCCTCTCATGGAGATCCCAAACCTTCTCATTGAGATACCCTGGATTGTTAGGGCTATACATTTACCATAGAAATCGACTAAATGTTAGTAAGTATACCATACATGCCATACATGGATCCTATGGGTAATATCTATTGAGGCTCTGAAGAAAGCTTTAAGTCGAGTCTTCTCTACCACCGCACCAGTCGACTTTTTGATGGAATTGTGCCCTTCGTTGCCTTGTGCCATTGATTTGCTTAGTTTCCATGCGTTCCCTAGGTCCTTTACAACAATGACCATTTCGCTTGTTTTTTGTGGGAACCATAAGACTGTTTTTCTCACGACATTGTAGTGACTCATGCTACGATCGAGTCAATCAATAGATGCTCTATAATTACACATTACTGTACATTTAATCATCAAACAATTGAGGTACCAAACATGGAGGTACTGAACCTTACAAGGCTATTTTGTGGCTGGGTTTTCCCTTACATAAGCTGTATCCATACCATTTATACAGGTTTTCAGATTCCTCCATTTTTAGGTACCTTATTGAAATGTTTGGTGATTATATATCCCCATCATTTTTCCTAGATGTCCTTCAGTTTTTTTCCGTATAAACAGTGCCCATTTCCATCGGATCGATCCGTTTGAGATCCCAATGGATCCGATCCATTGAAACTCCTCGAAACTTCTCAGGACTGGAGATGAAATCAGTCTGAGCTCCAACATTTTTTGTGCGGCAGGAGGGAAAGAAAACGATGGGAAAAAAAAACATCCGTTTTGGCGGAAAAAAAACATGGGTGTTGACGGTAGCATTTTAATACCAACAATTTGATAATCATTGTGTTTTCATAAGATTTATGGTTTGGTGTTATGTATGGATCCAGGTATGTTCCCGGGTCCCGGGACAATCTCCAAACCGAAGTTTCGGTTTCGGGGTCGAGGTCCCGGATTCAAAAATCCTTACAAAATCAACCAGTTGGGAAATATATCAATATATTTGTTAATATAAACAATCCTACCAGGTTCTTCAAGTCGTGACCTCGTTTGAACCAAAAGTTGACCTTTTCGGGGCAAATTGTGACCTCCAATTGGGGAATCATTTCAGGTCACTTTGAAGAAGCTGGAGCATGAGATTTCAAGTGGTACAGTAGATGATTTTTGTATTGCGCGAATCAGCACTGGAGCACTTTAAGATTTATCACGACCAGACACTTCTTGGGAAATATATTTCACGGTTTTCAAGATTTTGTCCACCGATCTAAGGCAATTGCAGCACTTCAGCCAGTAAAACTTTGAGAAAAACCAGCCAGGTGTAGCCCCCAAAATATTGAGATAAAACGCACCTTTTAGGACGGTTTGTATAAATGATTTTGGCCGTTAATGGTAGTTGGTGCTATGTGAGTTGTAATTCCAGTTGCTTGCATATCTTTGACCTTTTTGTCTTTTCGACCGCATGCACTTGATGTACCTCAACCGAAGAGTTGCAAAGAAGTGTTGTAGAGGTCAACGACTTGTTGCTGAGCAGGTGGTTTCAAATGATTGTTCGATTTTCAGACCTGGACAAGGCTTGCAATCTGATTAATACATATATGTTTCAAATGGGCTGGAACCACCAGCTATAGCCCATAGGATCCATGTATGGAATATTTACATACATCTACCATAAATAGTAATTAAATGTTGGTAGATATACCATATACATGGATCCTATGGGTAGGGTAGTATATTGGGGTGAAATGACTTGAGAGACCTCTTGACTGTCCACATTTTCGCCCATGCGACGGAGCATTTTTGAGAGGAGATGCCGTGTGTACTGACGAGATGTTGCCCTGACACGAACTGATGGGGAGGGTGGTCCAAGACATTACAAAATCATCGTTCAGAGTTATTTGTTTCACGGCTTTGATTGAAAAAACTATGCATATGAAAATTTGCACATGATTGTCGCAAGACATGGTTTGACTTCTTCTTCTGAACCGCAGAATAATCCATTCCATTTGCTGAGGGAATATGTTTGCGGACGTGTTTTTTGGTGAGATTCAAAACAGACAGATAGAGTTTCAAGTAAGGCAAAACCACATGTTTATGGTGCATATGTTTCACATCAAAGATGGTGACTTCACAGAGAGAAACGGCACAAAATGGAATGCCATATTAGTTTTCTTGGCTGTTTCTATGACAAAAAAACATGTTGACCCGCCATGTCATGGTAGTCAATTTCAAGTAGAAGCTATTTTCTGTGGGAAATCGTGATCAGGGCGGCATACTTTGGATCTACCCCCCATCCAGTAACAGTGGGAAGTGAAGGTTGATTGGGATTCCCTGATCCCCTACTAAAAAAAACTATAATCCTGGTGGTCACTGTTTCTAGGTGGCGGGTGGAGCCGAGGCAGTGAGTACTGTGGTTTGTTTTTTATCTCTGTGATTTCGTCGCGTTTGTGTTTCGGTTTCGCTTAAGGAAAAGTAGCCGTTTTTTTTACGGCAGAACAATGTCCGAATAGCCAGCATGGGAACCCACAAGCTTCATTGTTACGATTTTTTACAGGTTAAGTTATGACCCATTTTTTTTCATGGTTTTGGGGTCCAAAGGGCTGTAAAGGTCACTTTGTTCCCCCCGGTTTTTTGGTGCCATCATATCTAGAACCTCATATATTGACTCATATTCCAGGAACGATGTCCCGCAATGCCGCCGGTTGATGTGTTTTGGATTCTGGTGTTTCCCATGGCAAAAGGGACATTCCTGTCAAGTGGCAATGTCTGTGTTTTGGTTCATGGGGTTATGCAAAAACAGTCATAGCCGTAGCCTAAATCACATCCCCAAATGACACGATGATCCCACCGTACAAGGTGGGCCCCTGCTAATTTTAAATCTTCATACATGGAGTTACACATTGCCTTATACATAGGTATAACTGTGGTTTTAAACCTACTTTCTAGGGGTTATTTCACTCCATTGATAACACTAGTTTTAATCTGGGACATTTACACCCTACCACTGGGGACCTTTCCAGGTCATTCTGGGGACCTTTCCAGATCATTCTGGGGACCTTTCCAGGTCATTCTGGGGACCTTTCCAGGTCATTCTGGGGACCTTTCCAGGTCATTCTGTGGACCTGTAAGACCTGTAAGACCCGTTTGAACCTGGATATTGTGCGTGGTTTTCATCATTTTTGGATGGATGACAGGTGTATTTTTTCCTGCAACAAAAAAAACAGGGTTCTGGAAGTTCAATTAAATACACAAACACATCAAGAAATCATCAAAACTTCCACATGTTTAATAACCCCTTCTTTTTGTTTCAAAAAAATGACTTCAACAACAAAAACAACGAAACAGAACCAACACAACCACAATAAGAACCAAAGACATATCACCAAATACCATCTTTTCTAAAACTACCATCCTTCACCCAGGCGTTTTTTTCACTCAACAAAAATTTACCAAGGTTGACGGCATTAAAAGGTGCCTTTCCCTTCGCTGACGCTGCATCCAACAGTGGTACCGCACCGGAGTCTTATCTGGCAGCGTTTGGGGCACTCGACCAACGGCCTCGGGGGAGGATTTGGGTGTTTCCAAAAATAGGGGTACCCCAAAATGGATGGTTTATAAAGGAAAACCCTATTAAAATGGATGATTTGGGGGTACCCTTATTTTTGGAAACACCTATTTTGCTAATGGTGGTCACCCTCCTTGAAACTAACACACGTCCCCCACAAAAGGGATCGTTTCAAAAGGACATGTCAGCTTCCAAGCGTGGCTTTTTAGGGGATTTTCCTTAGTTTTCAGGGGTGTATCTTCCCTGAAACTAACAGCAAATGCCACTGAAAATGACATATATAAAATTCTTGGAAGACAAACTGTAGCTTCCTTTCTGGGATGCCACCTTTTTAGGTGCTTTTGCTGTTAGTTTCAGGGGAGGGTAAGTCAACAAAAAGTGTATGCCAAATTTCATATACTAAAATTCTCTCCTTCATCAATTTTGGCGGTTTTGGGGTTTGTTTTTTTTGTTTTCCAGAATATGTTCCACGAAAAACTTGAGGGTTCAGTTGTTTATCATTTTAAGCCGAAATTTGGGGAAATGCTTGGAAATCATCCAATTTGACAAGTATGTTTTTAAATGGGTTGTCCAACCACTATCTAGGAATAGGGTTGCAGCAAATTTGAAGATGAACATGGATTAATTTACTTGAAATCAATGATATTTAATATTTTTTGTTCAATGATCACATGCCCGAGAAAAAAAACACAACTGGAACAGCCTCCCTAATAAAAACAACATGTAAATAGTAAATAGTAGGATACACTCTACCTATCAACTGGTTAGCTGGATTTCTTCCATCAACGGTAGGCAGGGACCTCCGGGTTGACCAGTCACAGCTGTCACTGAGGCACAAATTTACTGCTGATTCAGCGGATCCTTTGAAGGGTTACATCCACATCGGTTGGCCGACTCCTGTTTGGATGGCCCAGTGAATGACGGAAATGACTCCAACTTTTTTCCCCAACATCGGAAAGGCAGTTCAACAAACATGTAGAAATATATATCCCATAATGCTCCATGGGACTAGAATCTAGAATCTTTACCTATCATTAAACCATAGATTTAAAAGTCATTCATGTAGGTAAATATTGCAGTCCACTGGAAGTTGTGCAACAGGAAGCTTGCGAGGAAGAACACCATGAATCGTTCAATCTTCCAGTCCCATGGATCCTACAGGACTCCCCCCTTCAAAACTCCCACAACACAATGGTGGGCCACTACTATAGTTATAAATGGGACTTTAAACCCTTTAAATGGCCTTATACTTGGGTAGCTGGGGTTATTTCACCCTACTTACCCCTTGGACCCCGCAAACCCATGAAAAAATGAAGGTTTTAATCCCTAGAAATATGGGTTAGACCCCCCGAACAATGAGGGAAACGTTTGTTCCCATGTTATAGGAGTTGTTACAACCCCATTTGTAACGATCGTAGGGCCCACCTTGCAGACATGCTTCTTACCATGTGGACCGAGGCACCCAAGTTTAGCATCATCTATGCTGGAGCACGACCTGAGATTGGTTACATTGGCAGGCAGGACAAACATCAATGGAGGTTACCGGGGTTCGGGAAAGATCAGTTGGTTGGTTGATTTCTTTAATATGAGCCCATAGGATCAATGGGATGAACGGTATATTTATATATCTACATTTAAGTATACCTATATGTCCCGAGGTAGAAAGGGACAAACAGCTTCAAGCCAACTCTTGCTGGGATTCTTTCAGGTCGTGTTGGAATTGCCACATACCAAGACCATCGCAATTGGGATGGCTCACAGCAAGGGTGATCCATCACAACATCGATGTAGACCTTACCTTGATAGAGATGGATGACCATATTTATATATATATATTTATAGTTGTGTTTGATGGTACCTGTAGATAAATATCGTATGTATATATATATATTTACAATCACATTAACCCCATGAGTTAGGGATGATATTACTTGGCTTGGTGAAGGGCCATGTTGTTGTTGTTGTTGTTGTTGTTGTTGTTGTTGTTGTTGTTGTTGTTGTTGTTGTTGTTGTTGTTGTTCCTCCCTCTGAGTCGCATAGTCCGGAACAGTCCATTTGTCCCACCCCCCTCATGATCCCGTGACATTCCTTCCTTAATATCATCTCATCCAGCACCCTTCTACTACTGCGGGTGCCAGGGGTGGCCTATGGACACATCACAGCCGTGCCCAAACGCGGGAGGACGCATTTTTTTTTCAGCAACCCAAGTGGCCAAGATGGACGTCAACAATCACCGTTATTATATTCACTGGAAGTCCAAAACCATTAAACAAATGGTCTTTCCGACAAGACCATTATTTTAGTAGGGATTTACAATCAACAATAACTCCAGGGGAATATACTTTTAAATGGTCTTTGACTTCCAGGGTATTATTATTTGAAAATAAAGTCCTAGGACTAAAACCAATCATTTTTGGTGTCTATGTTGGTAGTAGTTTTTGCGAGTGGTGAAATATTCCATGTTATTCGTGGTGAGTTTATGTCAGTCAGGTGATAACTCATGATATTTGATTTGTGCCCTAGGTGTATATGTCAACAGGAAATACCTGACATCAACTCTTTTAAAACTGATAAAGTAGCTAAATTTGAAGGGCTTGCAATTAATGTCCATGTTGGTTTCTAATCAATATTTTTTTTTGGGCATTAAGATCCCAATGAGCAATGACAAAATCCTAGTTGTTTAGGGTATATAGGGGATGAATTTTCACACTTATATGGTGATTATTTCATAAACCATTATAAGGATCCCTATTCAGGAAAGTAAGGCCCTAGTGGGAGATTTGATCGCATCCTAGGAATCTTTAAGTAGAAAGAAATGGAATCAGTTCAGAAAATATGCGCAGAATAGCCATGAAATGACCATTGGTTGAAATCTACCACTACGTCTACCTCTTTTTGTTGGGAATCTCCTTGGAAAGGGAGGTTGTATTAAAGTGGATCTCATTCGACAACTAACATGTCCCCTGAAAAGTCTACTTTCCTCTTTAATGGTCCCTTTTATGGGGACACGTTACATATTAATTTTTTGGGTGGTATTTTTGCATTATTCAAATGAGGAGAATGAAACTGAACCATTAAATCCCAGAGAAACAGCAAGTGACAGGGATTGAATTGAAGCATCAACATTTTTTGTACGATTCATGGATCCTAAGCCGCAGAATCATGTGTAATTGAGCATTAAGTTCTCTCTAAATATACATTTATATGTATATATATATATATATATTTGATATAGCGCAATGATTTTGTTCAAAACGGGGTAAATAGATGTTATACTGATACTTTCTATTTTTTATGACCAAACTGATAGTCATCTTAATTTTGAGGGGAAACTGTACCCTAGGCATCAATCGTCATATTATCAGATAAGGATTGGGATGTTTTAATCACCTCCGAAACGCATTGTATTTGGGTTGCAATGAAACCATTCTCAGAAGGCGACTGGATCCCTATAGGGATATGTAACTATCAATGTCACTCCCAACACCAATGCGCAATGAAACATATCCTGGTTGTTAAGGGTTATATAGGGGATGACAAACTACCCAGGTATATAGGGGATTACAATAAACCACTATAAGGATCCCGTTTTTAACCAACCAGGATTCAATGCAGTTTCCTGGTTCCCTTAATAGGTGGTAGGTAATATATAATCCCCCAATTGGCAATATATAAGTGGTAATGGTACCTACCACCTATTAAGGGAACCAGAAACAGCTATTGAAATAACAACTTCCGAAGCCCATCTCCTCGGCGAAGGAAGTCATGGCCACGGCAGAACGTGCCAATCTACGAGTCTGTTGGCGCTTCGGCCGGGGGTCCCGGCCCACGGGAGGGACCGGGTTCAACGTGTCGTTTTGTTTTTGGGTAGGATGGTTTGTGGGGATGACATTCCAGTCGTGTGTATTACCAGATAATTCATATTATGGATTATTATGGGATATATGGGAAGGATGTGTTTTTTCAGGATTATTTAAGGTCTATCAAATTTCATCATGATGGTTTGTATTGAAATATCATAGCTTGGCAGAATTTAGGAGGTCCTTTATATACCCGGGCAGCCCCTTAGCGACCTAAGTTTTACCTAGGTAGGGTCGTATAAAGGAATTGACCATCCCATAGCATCCATGTATGGTATGGGCAGGTTTTTTGTTTTTTCAACTTTAACTTGTATTCCAGTGTGTCAATTTCCAGGTACAAACATCTCGCTCAAAGAACAGCCTTTGGACATTCAACCAATGACCCATCAGTACTTTGTGTCAAAGTAGATGTTCACAAGTCCCCACCCATGTATTAGCTAATTTTCCTTTCATTTATGGCTAAACAACCTACCCCCTTGGTTTCCGTTAAGGCCTTATTAAACTCTTATTTCTGAGGGGGTAAGTTAGGAGGGGGTAGGTTGACCAGCCAAAAATTTATCAAATTCACTATATACACCCCTGAAAACTAACATGTCCCCAAAAAAGGGACTATTTTAGTAGGGAATACATCTTCCAACCATTGATTTTCAGGGGATGTTGGTTAGTTTTCAGGGGAGTAAACCTGTTTTTCTTCTGGCATGGCCCCTCTGGTACCATTTATATTTATAACCTATAGATGTCCAATGGTAGATATCCTATTGATGGGACCCTTAAGCAACTTTAACAACCATAAAAAATCGTTTACTAAATATCAAATTCTACAGGCCTGAAATTTTTGGCAATGTGTATATAAGGGGAACATTCATTATATTCATTGCAAACCCAGATGTTGTTGGAGGTTTTTTTTTGGTGGTTCCCCCTAGACAGTTCGTGAAAGACTATGAAAGAAATCCTGTATCAATTGGTGTATGTATATGTAAATGAACCCAGCAGAAATAGGAGATTCTCCAGTGCCCTGCAGCCAGAATACAAAAGATGCAAGAATGCCAATGAAGATACTGCAGACTTTGAACCTCCAAATGAGCATCAGTCCAAGTTTGATGCTCAAACATCATTTTTGGGCCGGCATTTCGCACCGTTGCAGGGGACCATGTAATTCCGAAAGTGAAGCTTTAGGCAGCTGTTGCACATGCTTGTTTTTTCTGGATACCATGTTGCCCTGTGACAAGCGTGGCAAGTTGCTTGAGGATGATGCAGTGCAGGCAGTTTTAAATCAAGCCTTGAACGTGTTCGCAAAATTGCACGGCAAACATGTGGGGAATACCACGTGAGTTAATTCCCTACCGCAAGTTTTCCGATGAGATGTTGACTAAGCCAGAATCCCTTTGGTGCCAATATGTGACTTTCAGAGGCTTACATTCATTGGTAGCAAAGCGTAAAGTGACCGTGGAGGTTGAACATGTGTGGGTACAAGCTGGCAAGGAGTACGGTTCAGTCATTTCCATTTCTATTCGTCAACAAGATTCTGCACCAGTTCATATGTGGTCAATATCTTTTGTATGTTTTGTAACTTTTCAGCCATCTCAAATGGTGCAGCATTTTGTCTTTTAATCTCAATAATACTTCAGTGTGAATCAGTGGAAACACACCAAAGAAACATTGATAAGATAGGCTCAAATAGGTGGTGGCCTGCAAATTATCACTGATATGATTGGAAGAGTAAGCATACGTTTTTTTTTTCAAATCTGTAGTTGGTTTGGTATCCTACTTTTTTTTTTTTTGGGGGGGGGGGGTCTCGTAATATGCTTATTAACAGGGTTTTCTTCAGCAAGGATACATGGAAGTCCTTCGAAACCAGCCTTGACCAGCTTTTGCAATGCTACTGTTGCACCAGGTAATGGAGTACAGTAGGGTATGATTCCCGGGTGAGTGGCAGAATTTTGTCCCTGAACGGAAGGGACGGTGAATTTCCAAATGTAGGCCTATCATACTGCCAATATAAAGCAGAGGGTATCACAAGCTAGAGAGGAAGAATCGTCTCTTTAAGCATCTGCAAGAATCCATTAACATATTACAGTAGTACTGGTACAATCTATATACAATAATCCCTACATTTCTGTGATGTTTATATTGAAGTTGATAGGCTGATGTTCAATAACGAATTCCTCATACAGTCGGCTGTTTTTTAGCCATCTACCCTCAGGTGGTAATGGTGCCAAGTATGTAGAAGAGGCGGCCGTCTTCGAATAGTTTTGTTGGGCGACAGATGTTGATTTGCTGCTTATGAGCTGAGATGTTCATCATTTCAATGCATTTCAACCCAAAAGAATAGGTTTTTGTTGGGGGGGTTGGGGGATGAACAACTACAATACATGTCTTACACAGCCAGTGGCTAGCCTTTGGAATTTTTCGAGAATTACATCTTTAGTAGGAAACAAATACATGTGTAAACTTCTATTGATTTCATGGTCCAAAAACGGCTGGGCTATACGTGGCACATCCAATGTTTTAGTCTTATTTCTTAAGCATTGCCACGGCAGAGTTTGCCGTCGATGAACATGTTGCATCCATGAATGTACGGGGTTGAAAGGGATTGTCAGGGTGGCAGGGATGGAGAGAAGGTTGAGACAAGTAGATGTAAAAATAGATAAATGCTAGGTGAGGTGTCAAAAAATTGTTTTCTTTTTTTCGCCTCAAACATCGGGGGAAGATGTCCAATTGGGCTAGCATATTATTGAAATATGTTGCAAAACCACTTTTTGTAGGATACTGGTGAAGTCATGTTGTTATTTCCCCAGACATCCGAGCACCTGCTGCTGTCATTTGTTTTTTGGACCACCAACTTATACCTAAACCACCAAACCTCAGAAGGTACGACCGGATGTGTAGGGTGTGCATTTGAAATGATGCTGAAATGATTATTTTTATCGGATTACAGTTGTTTGAATCATTTTTTTGACACTTAGCCCTGAAGAACCGACTGTGAAGGGGCATGAGTTGAGTTGAGTTTACTGCTCTGACACTGTTTCGTGACAACCTGAATTGATCTGAATTGGCTTTCCATGGGTTTTTGGTAATTTGCTTAAAGTTTATTAGTTTCCAACAGCTCAAAAAAGTCGCCAAAAGGCTGAAAAGCTTCAAAGTTTCTTCAATTTTCGGGAGAACTGTATGAGATTTGCCATCAAGATATGCCAGAAGTCATCAAGTTTTCCATATTTTGGAGGAAATCAAACAATACAAATAGTATTACTGAGATTTACGGAGGGATTTCCCTTATAGTACTGTGGATGGAAGAAATCCTGCACCACCTGGATGCATAAAACCCTGTAAATAATGGGATATTAACAGTACCATATCAGCTGGTGCAGGATTTCTTCTATCGACAGCAGTGCATTGTTTGGGTTGGTAATGTCCCCTGTATGCCACCGGATTTACCATGCACCTCGTGCATCAGATTGGAAAGATGACCATCCGAAATCCCGTCACGGACTTAGCAATGCTGACATTGGAGATTTTGTTGGTCGGTGTGAGGGTAGATATGAAGGTGGGCAAAAAATGGCAAAAATAAAGGGACGTAAAGTTATCTTCAATCCCATTGATTTAGTTTGTCCCATGTATTTCTGGACTTAGGATTTATTTACTTATAGGGAATGTGCTACCATAGTTCATGTTGTTGTTTTTTCGAAGTTCCTTTGGGGGGGTCTAGATTTGTTTGATTTTGTTATTTTGTTTTAGGGGCTCTCAGCCCACAAAAAAGACTCAGGTAGTGTTGAGAAAAAAACAACATCATTGAATTGAACTTGGCGTTTGGGAATCGTCCCTTAGAACCCGCTTAGAGCCCCCCGTTTGAAGTGAGTTTTCCGTAGGAGTTTACAAATTTGTGACTGACTCACTAAGAATTGTCATCTTTTAGCATGTGGGGACCGGATAGTTTTGCCATAGTTAAATACATAGGGGTTTTAGAGTACAGTATACTAGCCAGCTATACAAAAACCCAAAGGATCCACGGGACTGGTATATTTACCCTACATTTGGCTGAAATTTATACTAAACCTATATTTAGATTATTGATCCTATATGGATTATATCAAACCTATGGGAAGGTGCATTGTATTTAAATATGGGCAGGTTTAAATATACATTGGTTTAAATCTACCAGCCCCATGGATCCTATTTTGGCAGGATTTTGGCCTTTTGGATCCCTACTGTTGACCGATCCAATGGACAGCATAGCGTCGTTGGCCAGCTATCTGGCCAGCTGGAAATTCACAAAATGAATATCAAAAGGAACTACCAAAGAGTCAAGGTCCACTTTGAGAAAAAAAATCATGTTTGATGTGAATCAGCCTGACTTGTGACTTTTGAGAGATTCAATCATGGTAATCCAGAAGCATTCCCCTCCCCAATGCAGGAATAAGGCTTTAATAACCATTTGTCAACCACCATGATCCCCTTATAATCCCCTGATAAAGGTTTTTTTTTCCCATACAGACCCCTTAGATTTTATATGGGTGTTTCCAAAAATAGTGGTACCCCAAATGGATGGTTTATAATGGAAAACCCCATTAAAATAGATGTTTTGGGGGTACCATTATTTTCGGAAATATCCATATATAGTTCCTGGGATATTTATATTTCCAGGCCCCCCACCTCGCCAAAGCAGCCTATAGAGGCCTTAGCAGGCCCCAACAAGGGTGGTGTGTCACCCTGGAAAAACCCCATGTCTCAGGCCACCATGTTGGGAGCAACGTCAGGGATGCTGAGAATCCGAGGGTTAAACCGTTGAAATTGGTGATGTATGGTTCAGAAATACGGCGAGAAAACCACCTGGGATGGTGCTAAAACCATGTAAATAATGGAATATTTGCCATATATATCAAATGGTGCAGGATTTCTTCCATCAACAGTGTCCCCCAAATTGAATCCAAATTGTTGTAGAGGGTGGGTCCTTAATTGTGAAACACTCACTTGGGTATGAGCATCCAAAACGACCAAGCATTTCAGGTTTAGTTAAGCTGTCTGACAATCTATGAGCATATTTTTGAATGTATTCGTATCCCAGTTGTTCAAAACTTCGATTTGTTTAAGATGATGTTTTTATTCTGTACCATAGTAAATAAGCATCTAACTGGCATTTGGGATAATGTTTGTCACTCTTTCCAAGCATCTGAAGCAAATCCAAGAAAAGAAATGGCAAACATTTACATTTACCCAATCCTCCCAAAAATGACTACATTGTAGATTATTTTCGAAGAGTCATTGTGAATTGACGTGATTTTCACCCGGGTGTAATACATTTAAAGAACGAAAAAAAGCTCACAACTCTATATATACGGACACGCTGAATTTCCAGTGAGGATGCTGAAACTCAGCTGTCTTGAGTCACTGCAGTCACTATAATGCAACAAAAATGCCAAGGTTTGGCCAGCGATGATGTATTTCCCCATTAAATGAGGAGCTAAAGAACCCCACAATCCTGAAAATCACAGCTCAGTTGTTTTTGAGATGGGGATTATTTTCCCCTTACAGCAACTTGTTATTTCAAATTGATCAACATATGTCGAGATATCGAATGAACTTGACTGCAGTCTTAGTGATGTGAAAGTTATAGAAATTTGTGAGATATTTGCAAATCAACAATTAAATTGTCAAGAATCATGTTAATAATGATTTCAATAACATGTGAAATCATACCCATAGCATCCATGGGACTGATACATTTACCTACTTTTGGTTGATTTTCATTGTAAAATGTAGGTAAATACACCATACATGGATGTTGTGGGATATATTTGGTAAACATGATATGTTCTATTAATCTCCCACACTTCACCGAGGATTAGTATGAGCAGTGCTGCCCGCAAGACGTCAGGGAGCCATTTTGGGTGTTCATGTTTGACGTTGGACAGCTTTTGTTTTTGTTTTTTGTTTGGAGATGAAGAGGATTCGCCCCGGAAAATTGATGAACCCTAAGTATCCTGACAACTCAAAACTGGCTATTTTGAGGACTCTACCCCTGCTATACAGGTTCAAACCCTTCCATTGGAGGGTCCTTGTGGGTCCTTAAGGATGCACATACCTCACAGAAAAAATCACCCCTTGAAAATTCGAAGCCTACCTGTAAAAGGCAATACCCTACGTTGAACTCTTCGGCCTGCTTCAGTTTCTGTTTTTTTCGCGGGGCCGAAACGTCTTGACTTGACTTTTCTTCACCTCCATGATGCAAGAAACAGCAGACAAAAAAACATGGCGAAAAGATGGAATTCGGATCCTTTGAGAATGATGGCTTTTGGGGGACCCCGCCAACACCCTGTGAACTAAGTGAGTTACATAAGCTATTCATTTCTTATGATCTGGGACCCCGTTGACATAACCTTCACGATTTTCACTTTTACAATCACTGTGTCTACGGAGGGTATATTGCCAGTCTAGCAGTGACCCACAACCCTGGGGATTATGAGGGCTGGGGTATGTTGACCAGCCATGAATCTTGGGCAACAAAACTGAGGGCAGTGCCAATGATTCTTACCTTCACCACGGCCGGTGGGGTTACTGGCATTCGTCCCTTGGTCGAAATGAAGGTTTAGTGGGAAGAACCAGGGATCATTAGAGTCCCAGGTTTTGGGGGAACAAATTTGATGCAAATCTATCGTTACTTTCGAGGGATTTCCCTGAAAGATGGTGCATTCTTTGGGTTGGTGTCATATTTCATTACCCTTGAGGACTGTGGGTCTACATATCTATAAAAGTTCGTTAGATTTTGCTGGCTCTATTTTTTTCGTCATGTTTTAGTATTTGTTTGTCTTTAAGATGTATTTCAGTCACCATCCCAGGCATTCAATGTACAGTAGGATATTTGCCTACATTTACAATAGAGTTGACATGAGTTAACCAAATGTAGTAATTACGCCGAACAGGTCAACGATGGGCTGATCAACCTGTTTCAATGATGCTTTTAGGGATACCCAGTTGAATATATGGATACAAGATGATACAAGTACTGATTCTACCCCCCCCTTCCTGGAACTTCATCTTGGGTCATCTAAGATGTTTGGAAGATCCCTGATTTCTGGTAAAGACTGGTGGAATTTAATTCATGACAAAGCCGGAGGTGTCATTTTATTCAGAACATCAAATTTGTATAAATTTGTTACATATAATACTCAGCCAATGGATAGCCTGTAAACATTTTAGGAGTACATACCTGGTACGGAAACTAAAGTATATTAAACCCTAGGGATCCTGGCTCACCTTCTGAGAATGTTAATGGAACCTAAATACCTTGCCTTTCGGAGGTGATTATACACCCCAAACGCTCATCATCTGACGTTCGGTGATTGGATCCTGAGGGAAAGTATAAACTGTTAATTTCATTGCCCTTTGGCTGAGTGAGAACAAACTACACGTGGATACCAAACCACCTTTCTACGAGACTCGATTTATCTCTGCAAAACGCGGGGAAAACATGCTCCCAGGATATGAAGAAGCTGAGGTGCCAATACCGTCGTGGTGCTTGGGTTCTTACGCCGAGCAATGAAAAACAGGGCCTCTGATTGTTAGGGGATGACAATCCTACCCACGTATATGGGGATCATAATAAACCATGATATAAGGATCCCCAAGCAACAAGCAGTATAATGAAAAGTAAAGAGTTGTTCTTTTTCTTCGTGGCTCACCTTGTTTCTTCTTTTTGCCGCATCGCTAGTATGATTAGATATTAGACGATGCCAGGATGTTGTTTTGTTCCACAGTGGCAACTACCCAACAACTAGGTTACATGTGAAAAAATGCGGACAATGTATCCCCACCCATCGGATCCATGTATGGTATATTTATCTACACCAAAAAATTACACAGAAAATTGAAGCATTCATGTAGGTAAATTAGGTCCGTTCGTCCCCTTGGATGCGTCGATGCGCCATATCCATGGCTCCAGGACAGTTTACGCTTGAAGATTGTGTTTCTTCGGACAGACTTGGTTTGGGTGGCCCAGGAAACCCTGGTGGACTGGCAAGTTGAGATGGCGGGCCGACTCAAGTCACTACAAGCAACAGGTCGAACGCATGTAGCTAGGAACATAACAAAACGTCTATATGTCAGGGTCGATTTTTGTTGAGCCACAACCACATGAGCTATATGCAACCAAAGCCTGGTCGTTTAGGGTTTTTTAGGGTTTATACTGCCCAGTTATGTGGGGATTATAATAAACCATTGTAAATTATAAGGATCCCTATTAACCAACCAGTACGTATAATGGAAAGTAAGCTTTTTTTGCGTGGCTCACATGTCAAAAGATTGACAACAAACAACGACGTTGAATGGCTTTGCCATGCATTTGGCCCCAACCATTCCATGGCATGTTATACTGAATAGTGCTGCACTGCAAGCCAAGTAAAAACTTAATCTATTTCAATATGAGCAGTGACCCAAACCCTGCTTATGTAGTTGAAATGTAGGGGATGCCGGGATGACAAATTACCCAGTTCTGTGTTTAAACTAACATGGCAATGGATAGTCACCATTTTAACCCATTTTAGATAGGAATACATCTTCAAAGCATCCATTTCCATTGCTATGGTAGTTGCCCGGAGTGTATCTAACTAACCAGTACAAGACCTCCAAAAGACTAGAAAGGCTGAAACCTGATAACTAGGATGGCTATCTTAAGTTCGTGTTCATCTCCTTTTTAGCCGTTCAAGAATTCACAAAGGTGTCCATGGTTCATTGGTCATTGGTTCATGTTGCTGGTTTATATGATTTATATACCAAGTACTATTCTGTAGGCCCATCTTCAAGTAACAACTTCTTTCATAACCAAACACGATCAATGGCATTTGTCATATCCTATAAATATATTTGGCATATTTACATATATTTACCTTTAATTATATATATACATATATCTAGTTGTTTTTATTTCATATTTATTTCATGGTTTTCATGTAGGTAAAAAACCACCAGCCCTCCATGGAAACCCTGCATTCAGACCGGACCCTTCGCTCCCTTGGCTCAGTTGGATATCCTCTATGCAGATCTGACAGGGTCAGAGATCCCTTTCACGGTGTGGAAGCCTGCTTGAGCTTGCTTGGGTGGGTGGAACATCCAAACGTGGGTGAAGCTTGGGTGCAAACATAGCTACAGCTACGCTATGAGTCCTTGTTTGGAGCGATATCAGGTCGCCAGGGATGATGATATAATCATGGTATTTTCCCACTAAATGCCAAATCACAGGGTAGTTACGGAGGTTGAAGGAAGAAACGTGATGTACCAACCAACCTGTTTTTTTTAATTCGGGGTTCCATTTCTATGTGCCAGGTGCCGGATACTTGGTGAAGAGTGAAGCGGTGAAATCCCTTTTAAGATACAAAGTGGATGCTAAACTAAATCCAGTGAACCAACACATATTCAACAAAACAGCCACCGTTTAATTTCAAAGATAGTTGAATGTGAGGGTGAAGTCTCAACACAAGTAGCTACTCTCCACTCTCCCCTCTTACGACATCTTATGACTACAATGGTTCAGCAATCAACCAATAGCGGTTTTGGTGATTTATGATGGTGGAAAAGTTGAATCTATCCAATGAATCCCCTTTGTTACATTGTTTACTCAGAATTAATTACTGTCCCTAAAACCAACAGGACTCGCCTCTGAAAAAAAACATGGGAATTCAGGGGGCGAACTGAAGGGTAGTAGGACTGGATAATTTGACGATATGACTATAGATTGGGCTCATAACATCTCATCAACCATTGGTTGAAAGCCAGGGCTTCCATGAAGGAACACAGGGCTTCACCCAAAAAAACACCGGTTTTTTGGCGTTACCGGTGGATGGGTTACTTGCAAAAAAAGAACAGACAAAGACGGGGGCACTCAGGTACTATCATCAGCTACATTTTTTGAGTTTTTCCTTAACGCGTTTGGTGAAACATAATAAAACAGGTTTCACTTGAAAGGCATTGGATCACTATGGGCAACGGAGTTTTGGTACAAAATCATGGGTACAGGCTATGGTCAGGTCGAAATTCAACAAACTTGAATGACATTATCTAGATATGTAGATATTATTACAAGGGTGTATGTGAAACTTGGGCTGTGTATATTTTATATCTAATCATAGCTATGACATTCTCAGCTAAGAGTTGGGCAAGGTGGTTCATGATGTTGCTGGTTGTGCATTTTCGAAGTAGATGCCTGAAGTCACATCCGGGATACCCCAATGAGATAGAGCTGATAGTTATGGGGTTCTGAACAAAAGGAGGGTATTTTAATTAAGGGGTCGAGATCCCTATATATATAATCTTCCCTATGGGTTTCCTAGATTGCCTATGAAAATTCCTAAGACACGAAAAAGGACAGGCCGGCTTTCCCAGTTGACCCTCCTCCACTTGGCTGGTTTTTCCTCCCGCCTCCACATCCAAACCATCCCAACTCTCCAGCAAGGTCTCCAACGAAGACGATTTTGGAGAGGCCTGGTGATGGAAGAACCCAAGAATGCTGTAGGAAAAAGAAGTGCAGAAAATGTCTCCTCCCTAGGGATCCTGGCTCACCGAACGTCAGATAATGAGCAAGGGGTGTGTAATCACCTCCGAAACGAAAGGTATTTAGGTTCCATGAAACCATTCTCAGGTTCGGTAAGCCAGGATCCCTGGGGCCTCCTTTTTGAGGATTTTTTGGGGATCGGTTTGCAACCAATGTGTTTTTTTAGGTTGAGAACCCCAATGTGTGATCCCTCATTTTTTATAGGAGGGGCCATCATAACCATGTGGTTGCACCGTGGGTGGGATGAATTTTTCACTGGCCACCCTATTACGGAGAAACCCACCAGGGCCAACAAAAAGAATGGAATGTTTTTAAATTATGTGGCAAAGCTGAAAGATTCTCCTAAAAAAAACTTTGAGTCTCAGAAGATTCTCCAAATAAGTTCAGAGGAATTTTCTCAGTTTTTCCACTCTGCATGGCCGGTTATTATTGTGATTCATATTGACTTTGTGTTTGTAGACCCTTTTGAACATGTTCCAATGTGATGGAAGAAATCTCCATGCACCCAGTACTGCTAGTGGAAGTTGATGGACCATAGGTTCCTGGAAGATGAGTTGTTTGTCATCAACATGGCTACCAGTTTGTTGCGAGGATAGTTCGATGATTGAAATTATGTGATATTTGCATATAATATATTTTTACATACATTATATATTTATGATAATTCAAGAATTTCCAGCAACACAATAATCTTGATATACATATATACATACCTTGTCACAAGAATCTTATGACACATACATGTTTGAATATATATGCACATTTGCACACATACAACCTATCATCGGCTGGATTCCATGCATGTTTACTTCCTCTTGGGATGGATAGGTGACAGCATCATCATGACTGTGGCTCAACTGGCTTGATCAGACCCACCACGCCCAATGCGTACAACATGCCCAGCAGTTGTGGGGATGGGTTCATAGGTGTTCATATCATATCTATAATTCTGGGATGAAAATGGGATGAAAAGTGAAAAGTGATTGAACATCAAAGTACTGTACGCACACATATATGAATATTCGTTTTATGTACGGAATTATATATATATATACACAACCACTCGTGTTTTTAGAGTTTCCCCAGGAGGTTGTTTTTTCTGTTTCAGACTCGCAACAACAACAAAACAACTGCCAGGCTTCACAGGCCATTTGCGGGAAACTCTTTCTGGAACTCTGGTTACTTGTCTTTGGTTTGTTGGTTTTTTCAACGCTCGGACCCCGGGGTCCCATCGGGTTGAAGACAATCTCAGTACATGCTAAGGTTGGATGGATCAAATCAATTGAGGGAAGTGGGAAACCTGACCATCCCCTGAAAACCAAAGGAATTGCCCGTTCAAAATCAATGGTTGGAAGACGAATTATAAAATTTTCCTTTTGGGAAACCCTTATTTTTGGGGGATATGTTAGTTTTAGGGAGGGTATCCTAAGTTCAAGAGACCGAAACCATTGAAACAAGTGGATGAAACAGCTGAAATGATTTGCGAACCTCCAACCAGAGATGAATCTAAAAAAGCGAAACCTGTGCAATCAAAATGGATGTTTCTTCCGTAAAATCCATCCCCAGGTGATTCAAAGTGCCCTTTTCATCCCCTAGTTGGAGGTTACTGAACCCCCTGAAAAGGTGACTTAAATATCCCAAAAAGGTCACTTTGAATCACCAGGCCCAAAGTTTTTGTGCTTCACTTCATTTGAAAAAAATACACGTTTCCCGTTTACCCCCACTTGATCCGGCCCCCAGTGTTTTCGTGCAATCAGCGAAAATGGGATTGGATAGCTTCAGACCTCCAAAAAGTATCAAAGAAAGAGAGACCAGGTCATTGGCAAAGGGGACAAAAAGCAACAAACAACAAACACCCGATAAGTTTAACATAGCCCTAAGGATCCAGGTATGTCCTTAGGAAGGGATTAGATCTACACTCCTGGTCTGGGGATTAGGATTTAGACCATCAATCCTACTCTAGGGAGGGGTCTGGATTCTTATGGTAGATACCAAAACTGGCCATATTTAAGAAACAAAAATATGTTTTCCAAATCTGGCTGTTAGTTTTCAGGGGGTGTATGTTTCAAGGCTCTTTGTACCTCCAAAACGAGAATTTGTTGATTTTGGTCGTCAAGGTCATAAGGTGTCATGTTCCATCTATGAACTCCATTCGTTTTGGTTGGCCAATTTAGCTGTACATCTGATCATGGCCCAGTTTGATGACCCTACAACACATTTGCCCGTGAAACAAACCCAAGCCTCCCAACAAAAAAAACACATGTGACTTTTGAGTCCATGTTTTTTTGACGTGAGGTATTGGATCTCCATTAGGTGATCATGGCAATTTTGCAGATTGTACAGCTTGGGAAGTTAATAAATTTCAAGGTTTAAGGACACCACATTTGTGAATATGCAACATAAAAGACCAAACAAAAACACATACATGATTTCCAAGCCCCCTCATCCAAGGAATCAACAGTTTGTTTTCCAGCTATTTTTATCGAGAAACTCTGGACTTTGATGCTTTTGTTTGCTACAACTGCGCTTGTTGGGTTGTGTGAGTCACTATGCAGTGTAAATATATGTTTGAATAATGAATATATTTTGGATCTTCACTTTCCACCCTTTAACAGTGGAAAGTGAAGGTTTAGTTCTGGACCCGCTACAAAAAATGAAATGTCATCCTGGTGGTGATTGTTACTCGCAGGGGGAGCATCCCAAATCATATTATACAGAACCTTCAAGGGCACGGATCACCGTCTCAAAAAAGTCACCAGCAGAATTGCCAGGATTGTATATCATGATGATCTGAGATTAGTGCTGATTTCTTTACAACTCTTTTTTCTTTGACATATATTTTGTCTGCCAGACTTTGTATAGAAACCAATCAATCCCCAAATCCTTTCAAAGTGTTCCCACTTGACCTGGTACTTCCAACTTCCACTGTTTTTGGTATTCACATGGACCAAATGGACTCTCCAGCAACGATGAGGTCAGCGGACATGGAACGTGGCTTTCCCATGCCCAAGGGATGTTACTACAAGGGCTACCCAACGGGCAATCGTCGGGAGGTGTGGGTGTGGAGGGTTGGTGGGTGGGGATTTATCAAAATTGCCATCTTGGCAAAACCTTGGAATCATTCATCCCTTAGACCCTTATCACATGAGCATATGAGGAGCTTAGTGAGGAGCACATGAGCATTTCAGATGGCCATTTTCTCTACCAAATGACGAGAAAATATAGAAAATGAGCAATTGGGTGGGAATTTAAGCACTTGCCAGTTATATACTGTATTGCATATACCTCCACCCAGGATGCCAGCCACCACCAGGATTACTACAGTTTTAGTAGGGAATCCGTAAGTTGCTGGAAAAGGGGGTAGATCCAATTGATAAATGGAACACCCCCTTTGAGTGGGGTTGCGATGAATGTCTCTTTTTCGGCAGGTTTTAAACATCATCATTTAGGGGGTCAAAACTGATGGCAATCCAACCTTCTTTCCTGATGTTTAAGAGGGACATGTGGCAAAGCCTGCATGACTCACTAAGAGTTTTCAACATTACCTGGGGGGGCAAAGTTAGTTTTGCCTCTTGTCATGTAAACGTAAACCGGAAAGTGGAAAAACCCACTTCATACTGGCCACTTTTTAGGGGCTTTGTTTCAGAAGTTTCGTCCCATGGAAAATTTGATAAACGTTTTTCATTACAACTCAGCAAAGCTCCGCATTTTTAGGGCCAGGGGAATAGTTCTACAGGGCTCATGGACATACAATGTACCCCACTATGAGGTATCCTGTGATTTAGTCTCGTTGAGATACCTCACATGAGGGAGTAGATGTTGTGTGCCCATGAAGTCGCAACACCTCGGGATCATGAAGTCTTCTGGATCACCGGGTGTTGCGCTCTGAAACCAGGTCTTTGTGGTCTTCGAAGGGAAGAACGGTTTGCGAAAGGATACCACTTATCAAATGGTCCGGGACTCACAAAAACGGCGTCTGCTGCTGACCCGTAGAAAAATCCTGGCAAGTTGATCGGATACATAGTGCAAATTCATACAACCCCAAGGTGTTTAGATATACACTTGCCGGGTGGTTCAACTAAAACCAGAGGTTTGCTCCTTTGAAAGGCGTGGTCATTGTTTGAAGTAATTGTATACATAAAATATCTATATATAATAGTTATACACACATTCTAATGTATGAATCTAGTCATACCTTCTAAGAGTGTACCAATTGAGTGTGTGGGGGGGGCACACATGGGACTTAAGTATCTTCGGGGGGGGTACTTGAATCCATAGACATAAGCCCATTTAGAAGGGATTCACCATGTTGATAGGTCCGCAACATACCCTCATATATCCCCTGCCCCAATTCCTTCGGAGTGTTTATCGAGAACTGATGCTTGTACGCCACAGTTGTGGCTTGGACAGATAGCTCATGTACTTTTGATGGCTCAATATCAACATGTTCATTTTTCATGATCATGTGCCAAGCAATTTAGCAAAACTGGAGCAGGAAAAGCCATGAGAATTATGACGAAATGACATAGAATGACGTCTTTTGGTGATGGAAGGACACCTTCCAAAATGGTGCATCTAGTAAGAGGGACCACCACCCAAAAATGGGTTGAAGACATTGCAGGAATTTAATTAGGAGTTGGGCAACATATTTCATGTGAGTAATTCCACTCAAGTGTTAATTTTTAGCAGAAACCCGGAAAAAAAATCAATGAAACCTATAAGTCGACTTGGAACATCTTAGCTAGGTGGTGCTTCCAAATGTTTTTTGTTGTTTTATTTTCACCCTGTCAAAATGACCCAATTTGACTCAAGGCATATTCTTCAAATGGGTGGCAACAAAAATCACCAACTATAGTTAGGTAATACATATTATAATAGGTATATATATATATATACCCCTAAGGATCCAGACATTGATCCGATCACTTCCGGACAACGGGACATCCGAGTCGGGTAAAATGCTTCACCTAGGTCTTCAATGGCATCGTGGGCCACGACTTGTTTGGAATGGATGACTTTCAAGCTGACTAGCTGGATCCTCTTGAATTGAATAGGCAACCGCTCAAAAGTCTTGTAGATCTAGAACTTTTAATCTTAGGGGTCTACGGTTTGAATGGGTTAACTTCATCTTCTTTACGTTGCGTCATGAAAGCAAATCACGCAGAAACACACAATCTAGGTGCAAAGACTTGCGCGTAAGGTTTCACAAGGAACCCGCCCCACACTATAAAATCCAATGAAAGATCATGAAACATACAACTTTGCATTTCTGAAAGAAATGTGAGACCTCTCAGAGCATCTAGGCTTTCATCATATGCCCAGGAATAGACCAATGAGAACCCCTGTGATCAGATCTCTCTTCCGATCAGAATTTACTATTTGTGGCCAGGTGCGTGAAGACAATGTAGCACCGATCCCCAATGTGGTCATACCAAATGCGCAGCTATTGGAGTTCCTTGGGAGCAAAGATTTGTGGTGGAGTTTCGTAAGGGAAGTGCACCTCCAAAATGCCCTAAGAATTCAGGTTTTTCGAAAAAAAATCCTATTTTGCCCAGATCAGTTAAAGATCTTGAAAATATCTTGAAACGAAAGAGACAAGTCATTCTTTGGAGACCCAACATTAAAACAAATCCAATCCCTGAAACAACCACATAGCACGTGACACGTCGAGTTTTCCACTTGAGGATATCCACTCTCACCGTCAAAAACACTTCCCTGGATTTGTTTGAGAATTTTGAATAGGCTTGGGGAGCTAAGGAGCTAGCTAGGGGTGATCCATTTCCCTACTAAATGAGGAGCTAAAGAGCCTTTCCGAATCTTCCAAATCACAGGGTAGTTCGGAAGGATATCTTTACACACTTTCTACTAGATGGGATTCAAATGCCCCATTGAGTTTATATGAATTTATCAAATCATCATCTGGTTTCTTGGCAGATTTCATTCAAACAAACATGATCTTCAACCCCAATGAACTCATTGAAATTGTCACTTTGCCACTCCTCTAAATTTATGACCCACTGAATTCATCGCCATGAGTAACTAGGTGGTGGTTTCAATGTTTGTTTATTTTCACCCCGAAAATTGGGGAAGATATCCAATTTGACGAGCATATTTTTCAAATGGGTTGGTTCAACCACCAACTAGGTAAATCTAAACAGTCTTTCCAATGTAGACAAACGAGAGACTACCGACCAGTTGTTGATTCCAGCACCTTCAAAGGGGTGCCAAATAAACCCTAAGGGATGGTGAATTGAAACCCTGTAACGGAACCATGTGGCACCCCGACTTGAAGGTGCTGGTATGTGAGATTGTGTAGTAGTTTTTTTTTGGCGTTAAGCTTTCAATTGCATGGGATCACGAACATATGTTTTGCGCCCTTGCTAAACGTACGATGTCAAAAGGATTATTGATTCTCTATGGGCATATGGACATGGTGACCCACCAACTCCCCAACATCATACCAGAAATAGGAAGAACCTGTCGTTTCATGACATGCGTTATAAGCTTGTTTCACTCCCATATGCTCCATGTATGGAATATTTACCTACATGTGACTTAAATCTATGGTAAATGTAGGGAAATATTCGATTTGTCATATGTATATATTCCACTTACATATACATATATATATATATATATACTTTTTTTATGTGTATATAACTGTATATATGTAAATGTTTAAATATTTGAATATGCGTCTGTATATATATATATCGATCTATATATATATATACATGTTGGATGTTGCAGCCTTCCCAGGAATTTCAAAGTGTCTATCTGAATTTCCCAAGCTTCACAGCACTGAGGATTTTCCCCATGGATGATGTCACTTCGCGACCCTATGAGGTGTGGAAGTGTTCGTTTTAAGGTTTTTGTTCGCTAAAAATCACGGACAAATTAACTACTTGGATGTTCCAGGAAGTTCGGATCAATGGTTAGTAAATTGCTTATAACCTATACTTATAAATGGGGTATATTGGGGCTATATCCCACTTACTAACCTTTTACTAACATCCTGGGACATCCAAGTAATGGTAAATGGGTGGTTTGGGGCCCGGTGGTTTGGGACTTTTTTAAGGGGTACCCCTTTCAGTAGCAATCCCTTTCGTTTTCGGGGATCCAATCGGAATAAAAAAAAACCACCGGGCCCCAAACCACTAACCATTAGCTGAGACAAAATCGGGGCAAAGTATGAAAAACTCCTACAATCTCCAAGTCTTGGATTTGTTTGTTTGGTGATTTTTTACGGATTGGGATCCCATGGGATAAATCACCATCAAACTATATCCCTAGGGATCCAATCACCTTGTCAGATGATGATTGGGGTGTGTAATCACCTCTTCAGAAAGGTATTTAGGTTCCATTACCATTCTCAGAAGGTGATTGGATCCCTGGGGTATCATTTTAGTTTCGGATTGTTTGTGGCTTTTTGTGGAGTAGTTTGCGATGGTAATTGCTGTATTCATGAAAAAAAAAGCAGAGGGTTCAGGCCGCGGAAGCTTCGCGGAAGGATGTCCTTCGCGGAAGGTTGCAGAAGGGGATGTTGGTAAAATACAGCATATGAATTTGAATATCCTGATGTAGCTCAGTTTCCATGTCCCGCATTGGAATTTGATTTTGGGATGATGAAAAAGTTGCCAAATCACACATCTTCAGAACCGTTGTGTGGGTTTGGTTGCCTACGCTCCCTAAGACTTAGGACACTCAGTTTTGACCTAGGATTTTTTTTGTCAAAATCCCCTGCCACTTTTTGTAGTTGGACACACATTTCCATTGGGTTTTTCTTTACCGTACTACTGGTTGGTGGTTTCGAATAGTCTGTTGAACAATTTCCCCCGGATCCTTGGGGTTTCATGATCCAATTTGACGAGCCTATTTTTCAAATGGGTTGAAACCACCAACTAGTTTTCTAATTTACCATGAGTTTAAGCCGTCATTCGTGAGTTTCTCGGGGTCCAATCACCGAAACTGTCATTAAACTTAAATGACCCATGCGTTTAGAAGGTGATTGAACACCTCAATCAGATGCCTACTTGGAGGATCATCCCATTTAGTAAGTGCATGGTTTATAACCATAGTTCGTAAGTCCCCTAACTGGGGTTATTCCCCTTCCAAATGGCCGACTTCCATGGCTTATAAATGCGGGTTGGATCCTAACTACTTACGTCCGTCCTGGGATGATCCTCCAGGTATTATAATCCCTATTTAACAGGGAAGGATTCCATACCCTATATAACCCAACCAACCGTGGGGCCCTTAACTGGGGGTAAGTCTTCCCTACATGGATGTGTTTCGTGGGTGATTTCTCCAAGTGTCGGACATCCCCATGCCTTGCTTCCGTACCCTCCATTGAGGCCATTGAACGTGGCACCGTATCCTTGACCACCGAACCCAAGGCGCGAACGGGTGATGGAGAAGAAATGCCAGAAACCACGAAAATGGGGCGGAGGGGGAAAAAACGACGAAAAATGTTGAAGGTCGGTGAAGGTGAAGAAATTCGCTAAAAACGGCGGATTTTGTTGTTGGGTGTCCGATTTGTTGTATGTTTTTTTTTTGAATTTGAGGTGTTGTTGTTCTTTTTTGGGGAGAAAAAGCAATTTAAACAACAGTCAAGCAAAAAACACGTGTGTGTGTTTTTTTTTGGGGGGTGGTGATCCTGAAATTATTGATGAATGATCGCTATGGATTGAGCTGATATTAGCTGACCCAGTAAATGGCCAAGCATTAATGTTTTTGGGATTGCAGATTTATTCAAAGACCATTGATTTACCCTTAATTTACCGTGGAAAAATATTCAAAGACCCCACATGAAAAAAAACACAGTTTTTCTTTTACTTACCCTGGGAGTCCAAGACGACCATTAATTCAATGGGTTTTTGGAAATTATATATTTTAGTATAGAGATTTTATTTCATCAACAATTCCATGGGACTATCATTTTCATGGCCTTTGACTTACAGGATTTAATAGGAAGAATTCCTTTCCTGAAACCTAGCAGCTTGCACCTGAAAATGGATGCTTGGAAGACTTTCTCGTTCCCAATTGGGCTGAGTCTGTTGGTGATCTATCGTTGCAAGGTACCCAGGTACCCTAAGAATCATGGGACACTGGTGCCAAACTGGAGATCCCAGACTCAGACCAGGGGATGGATTTGTTTTTTTTAAATATATTTGTATCTTAATTTTAGCTCATGTTTTTGTTTGTTCGAACATTTACTCTAGAACGGTGGGATGATTTTCAAGTGCCTTTAAAGGTGAAAAAAACAGTGATTAGCTCAAGGAGAACATAGATGATCTGAACTATTCGACTGGAAGTGAACAAAGAGGGAAACCACCGAAACCACTGTTTTAAGGTCGTGTCTACTTAAAGGATGTTTGTTTTGTTTGTATGAAGTATCTTCAAAATCTCAGGAATCAAGCGCTGTTCAACATTAGGAAACGTTATTAAAATATGTAACATGTTGGGATCATCATCCCATCAACCCATCAAATTTCCCCACCTTTTCAAACACGCCAAAGCCCAACACAGCTGCCTTCCCCGCCAGTCGCCGACGCGGACGATTGCGGGAGCGGAAGATCCACAGTTTGCACCTGGAGGATTCAAAATTTTAGGTCAGGGAAGCTCAGAAAAGAAAAGGAAAACGATGCACCTACATTTAGTTGATCCATGGGACTGGTATATTTACCTTCCAATGAATTTACTCTAAGAATCAAATGTGCACGTAGGTAATTTTACCGTTCGTCCCATGGATCTTATGAGATTAAGACAAAGGAAAACGGTGTACACTCCCTGAAACTAACATAGCACCTAAAAATGGGCCTTCTCAAAAGGATATTCATCTTCCAACCATTGATTGTCAGGTGCGAACTGTTTGTTTCCGGGAGAGTACAGCCTGGAAGATTCTAAACCATCATTTTCAGGTTCTATGTTAATCTTCCGGGGTGTACCAATTGAGATGTTTTACGGGTGGAACAACGGAGCCTGTCGGGAAACATCAGTTGGTTGAATTCAAAATATAACCCATGAAATTAATGGGACGAACGGTATGTTTACCTACATCAATGGTTGATTTGTATGTTAGATGTAGGTATACTATGGTATGCTATACATTGATCCTTCCAGGGTTTCCTGGAATCTTGGAAAACAATCCTGGAAGTCCAATTCAAGTCATTAAATGTTGTAGAAGTTTTTTTTGTTAATAATACTGTTGATGGAAGAAATCCGGCGATCACCAGTTGAAGTTGGTAGCTTATCCCATTATTTACAAGTTGTTTTTTCTAATCCCAGGTGGTGATCGCCAGGTTTCTGAACCATCAACAGTATCATTTTGTAGAACCCAACTATGGGGTTGATCTTCCTTCTTATGTTTTTGTGAATATACCCTACATGAATCCTATGGGGAAGGAAAATGAACAAAACATCTACACATTTTTCCGATCGTTGAGTTCCATGGCAGTTCCTTTTCCGGTGTTTTACATTATGTATTTTTTGTGTATGAACCACAAATCGTGGTGAAGATGTTTGTTGAGATGGGATAAGTTGGTGGAAGAGGCACTGGTTTGGTTCAAACAATTCCCAAGTCTTATGACAACTCAGCTTTTTTGGGGGCCCAAAACAGGTGAGCTGAAAACGTGCAATTCACCAGATAAAAAGAACACTAGGGAGAAAGTTCCACACCAACTTTTCCTACAAGATGGGCCCCGAAACTAGCTACAACTGGAGTTTTTTCATCCCTATAAATGGCCTTATAAATGGGTACCTGGGGTTATAAGTTATAACCCTTCTTATATCTGCTTTTTGGGCACACTTTGTACACAACTTCCACCAGATTCCAATGGATTCCCGCATTGTGCAGCAAGAAACAAGGTGGATATCAAGACCTGCTTCCTATCAAAGTCGGGGAAAGCTCAGTCGGGGTTGGAAAAACTTGTTTTATTTGCGGGTCATGAAATGTCATGAATCATCTTCCAAAGCCTCAAATTTTAGAGGCGACCTGGCTAGTTGAGATGGGAGGGTATATATATATATATATGATATGTTTGTTGTTTTCAATACAAGACTAGGTGGTGAGTGGTGAAACTCTACACCCCCGAAGATTAACAGATAGAACCTGAAAATGATGCTTTGGAAGATGGTGTTCCTCTTCCAGGGGGGCCCGTATTCTCAGGTTCCAGCCGTGAGTCTTTCGGGGTGTAAGCATTTTTTATGTTCACCGACTTTTAAACTCGGGGGACAGGATCCAATTTGACTTGTGCATATGTTTTAAATGGGTGGATCAACCACCAACCAGGGTTTATTTGGTCAAAAGTTAAAACCTCCCATAGGCTACCGCGTAAAGCAGAATTAAGACACAGATCCCGAACACGCTGAAACCTCCAATATTTTGTTCGGGGGGCCAATGATCCATGTATTTTCATTTGTTGTTGGTTTCAACCACGATGTGGATTGTGATTTGGAGGTGATGAGGTGATGGCATCGTTGGAAATCTAAGGGGCCACCCAGAATGCCATGGTTGCCACCAGAATTTCGACGGCCCAACAAAAACGCCAGCTGAATTTTTTTGGGGAAAAATGGTGGGTTTCATAATCTCTTAAGTAGAGGCGGCCATACTTGGATGTCCCAGGAAGTTGTAAATGGTTTGTAAATGAGTTATAGCCCCAATATACCACATTTATAAGTAGGTTATAACCAATTTACTATCCATTTACTAACTTCCTGGGACATCCAAGTAATAGATGGCATAGGGTGAAACTTACGGCGGTTGCCGAGTTTCATTGGGGACGCCTGAAGGGCTTGTGGTGCCTTTCGGGTTTGGGATTGGATATGAAGAGATCCCTATACATGGATTTATGGGGCCCCTATATGCCGAAAATAAATAGGTCACTGGGGTGAAATATCACCCTGCTTATAGGGGCCCATGTCACTCCATGTACAATTATATAGTAGCGGTTCCACCTTATTGTAGAGTCTTACAAACTCCATCTTAAGTTCAAGAATTGCTGAAGGGTCATGTTCGAACGGTAGGGGATAGACTTGGGTCTTTCTGGAATTTGACGCAAACCCAGGGAAAGACTGGGGAAGTTTCCCACGACTCCTGGAAGATGATGATGGGCAATCCATCCTTGGCGTGAACGTTCCTTCTAAAAGAAAACCCTAAGATGCAGATTAAACATATCATTTGCCTCACATTGAAATACTGTTGATGGAAGAAATCCGGCAAACCAGTTGATAGGTTCTTTGTCCCATTATTTACAAGGTTTTATACATCCCAGGTGGTGCGCGATTTTTTTCATCAACAGTATGAAGCTTCTTCACAAGCCACACTTTGGCTATTGGCCTTTTGGGACAAACTTTTGTTTCTGGTCCTCTTCGAAAGCAAAGAATAAAGTTGCCCTCCCTGAAACTAACATAACCCATGAAAACCTCGTATTTCCGGGTAAATACCATCAACATGGTGGATTTTCCATGGCTATGTTAGTATACCAGAGGGTAGACATTTTTCCGATTTTTTTTCCGTCTCGAGTTTGGGTCTTCCAAAATGAGGGACTATTTCCACCTGGCATCTTCTTGGATTCGTCTTTGTTGGTGATTTTTTGCACACGGTACTGGGATGTCCATGGTACTTAGCAAATGGATTGTAACTTATAACCCCTATATAAGTAGGTTGTAAGTCTCATATCAGAGCAAGCGGATGTCCATGCTGACGATGGACGTCAGTGTAGCGTTCATGCACGCGAACTTGCCAGATGGCTACCAGCAGGTGGTTCAATTCCCGAAGTCCATCACGGACAATAAGGGAGAACCCCTTCATTTGAATCTTCAGAAGGCGATGAATGGCCTATACGGAGATCTCCATTGTTCTGGTATCTTGAACTGCGAAACGCTTTGGTGGACCAGATGAAATTTGAGGGAACGGCAGAGGCAAGGATATTTCGACGAGTCATGGGCAACCGTTTGACGGTTGTGCTGGCCTATGTAGACGATCTCTTGATAGCATCAGAGGATCCAGAAGAGTGTACCAAGGTGGCAGCAGGTCTCGAATCACTCTACAAATGTAAGAGGACTGGATACCTGGAAAGGGACTCAATTGGCAGTCTTGACTTCCTGGGGCGCCAGATCGCGAACCGAAGCTGGAGGACCGCTTACCCTGGGGATAAACCAACTTACTAACTAATTACTAACTTCATGGACACCCTAGTACATTACTGGTAAATTCACCATCAAAGCCTTCCAGTTGGGATCCAAGTCTTTGAGTCTAGATGAACATCTTCCTGAAGTCGCCACAGGTCGCCACTAAGGTTTGCCCCCTGAGAAAATAGGAAAGCCGTAAAAGCCAAAGCCAGAAGGAAAGATGAAGCCCTCCATGGTGTTTTTTTTTTGCTATTTGATTTGGGAAGTGTAGCGCATATTTTTTATTAAGAGGTAAGGTTTAGTAATGCAATAGGAATGTAATAGTTTGGAAGGCTGCGGTTTTGCCATAAGAACATGTAGTTTTTTTGTTGGGGGGAAAAACGCACACCTCTTTTACAACCCTTCAAAATCAACATATCATGTCAATTCATGTCATATAATAGCAACGCCTACCACAAACTGGCTTTACTAGCGGGATATTTTCTTGGAAGGTCACGTATTGATCTTTTTTTGAGACACAACCAATCTTCCTGTTTCACCTTGCCTGCTTCTTTATGTTCTTTTTGAAAAAAAAAACAGGCCGGGGACAGCCAGGGTGTCCCAGTGGGTCCACGAAACGGAAACCGGAGTGGATACATTGAATGGTTTGAAAAACAACCGGTCGATGTGTGTATAGAAATTCTATAATCCTGTGGTTCTAGAGGTTGACAGATTTTTTGTGGAACCGATGTGATACAGTAAACAAAACCATAAAACCCCTATTTGATATATGCAACATAAACATATATGATATAGATAGATCTGTTTATGTACCTACTAAAATGCAACAACATGACTTTCAGCTTTAAAACTTGCTTCCTATGAACATCTAGTGACGGGGTTATAGCCCTAGTTACCAATTTCTTTTGGGCCATTTTCTAGGGGTGAAATAACCACATTTATAATTGGTAGAGGCCCAACTTGTACACATCTCGTTAATATTGGTAAACCCATATGCGCCCAATGAAACTGGAATCTTTACCAACATCGATCACATAAAATGTTACAGCCATGTATGTAGGTACAGCAAATATTTCCAGTCCCATTCGGAGCATTTGGTGAATACCATGTTCTTAATTTTTTGACTGGGAGTTTCTATCGCCACCCTTTTCTTGGATTTGTTTGTTTGGCTATTTTTTTTCTCTGCACACAATGGTAAATCACCATCAAAGCCTACCATTTGGGAGAATTTGTTTTACTTTTTTTGACTTTTTTCCAAGCATCTTACGCAAATCCAAGTGAGCAACGAACAACACCTGGTTGTTTGGGTGATATAGGAGATTATATATACTACCCAGTTTTATAGGGATGTTGATAAGCCATTGTGGGGATCCCTATGAAACAACCATAATAATGTACAGTAGGAGGGTTTTGTTTCGTGGCTCAAGTTTTCCCGTGGGGCTTTGGGACCAATTATTTGTTGAAACCGATGGTGGTCCAATCCTTATGTGATACTGTTGATGGAAGAAATCCGGCACCACCTGGGATGTATAAAGCCTTGTAAATATAACGGGATCAACTGCTTCTCAACTGGTTAGCCGGATTTCTTCCATCAACAGGAGGTAGGTTTATCCTGCTATTTTATTGAGTTTGTTTTTTATTTTTACAGATCTCATATCATATACGCATCTCCGGGGCTGCCAAAACCTGGTTCACAGATCACAGTGGGCTAATTTTATGCAGGGGACCCTGCTCAAATTTTACTATCCACTGGTTTTCCAGTGTTTAGGCAAGACACAATATACAAATCGATTCCTATAGGATCCGTGTATGGTATGTCTACCTACATTCGGTTGATGTATATGGTAGATGTAGGTAAATATACCAGTCCCATGGATCCTATGGGATTGTTTAAAAATTTGTTTTCAAACCACAAAAAATCATCAGCAAAAACCTGTGGATTCCACCGGGGACCATCACCATCTTCCGTCAAACACCGAGGCTTGAACGTGGAACTCATGGGTTATCCAACGACGGCAGGACGCATTCAGGGCTCGCAACATGGCCTGCATCTTTTTTTGTTTTCAACGAAAAGGTGGGGGGCCCCCCAGGGAAGCAAAAAATCCCTACGCATATATACTTGAATAGGACTTTCCCATCAAAATCAAATAGATTCAATGAGTGATAAACTGTTCGTTTTGCTTATCCAAAGATTTTTCTTGTTTGAAACGGAATGGAATCACTTTAGCGAAATGCCAAAATGCCTTTTACAGACAACAAAAACACCAACAGCCCAAGCATTGCCTGAACTACCCGACCATGTTTTTCGCCTCATACAAGGTGCGCCCTCTACCAGTTAGAATCAGAAGTAGGCTTAGAACTTTACTTGCAGAGTTATAACTTTAGTTATCCATTCATAAGGGGTTATAGCTCCATTTATGCTTGGTAGGGGCCCACCTATAGTATAGATAAATGTTTCTACTGCCCGAAACCTTCCAGACATTAAAAAAAAACGCCACAGCCAAGGGACATTATCCGCATTTTCCTGTGGCCTCTCACACAGCAGGGGGCCTCAAACCTGAAAATGTCCTCAAATTGACCTTCACAAAACCCATGAAAACCCTATGAGAAATGATTCGAAGAACATGTTGACGTTGATTCGTTGGGGTTGAGTATTTCAGGCCGGGGGTTCAACATTTTTTGTATTTGAGGTGCTATCGATATGGGTGTTTCCAAAAATAGTGGTACCCCCAAATCATCCATTTTCATAGGGTTTTCCATTATAAACCATCCATTTTGGGGTACCCCTAATTTTTTGAAACACCCATATGTTTTTTTAAACCTTGGATCCACTTGGATTTTAGACTTGACCGTTTTGTTTCGACTCAGACCTGACGGAAAGGAATGGCAAAAACATGGTGAAAAAGTGAATCCAAAGATATTCCCCAAATGGTGGTGGAAAAATGGTGATGGATGAATCCCATCGTACAATCCATAACAAATCACCCAAAAACATAAAAGACAGATCGTGGAAGGAAGATTTTGTACGGTGCAATGCCAGAAAGTTGGACTATATAAATCTAAATTTTCGCCTGCAATGGTGTGGGTTTCTGAATTGTGAATGTAGGGATCGATGGTGAGTTCATGCAAGATTATGATTTTTTCCCTTAGGTTTAACGCATGCATACCATTGAATACCCAAAATTTGTACCTTTTCAATGTTTGTTATGTTCAGTATCTAACATGTCAAATTTCGGTGTATAACATTTGGTTTGGGCTGAAAAGCATTTGAGCATACGAAGCGGCCTCAAAAATTCCACAACATGTCCAAAGTAGAACTTGAGGCATGCCACGAATCGGGACATGCATTGCATAAATAATGAACAAATATACGTATTTGAAGGCAAACTCAATGGTTGAAGAGTATGTGAGTCAAATATTTCCTAATGATTTATATAATGGCTTTAGTTCCGGTGGAAAATTGAATTTTCAAACATAGTAAGACATATCATCAAACATGTCCAGGACTTAGAATAAGATAGCCTCCCTAAAACTAGCATAGCACCTGAAAATAGGCCGAAACCCAAAAGGAAAGGATCCTCTTCCAATCATCCATTTTTCAGGGAGGGCTTACTTTAGTTTCAGGGAGTGAAGGTTATATCAAAAACATGTCCCTGGCAAGTCTTTGTGACCTTTTGGGATGTTTAAGTATATTTTAAGTGACCCTTTCACAGGTCAAGTGACCTCCAACCATCGGGGATAAAATGGTCACGACGTGAATCATATGGTATGTTTGATTTAGTGTTTTTGTTAATGTTACAGGGAAAATGGTGGTACCCTTGAAAAGGGGATATACCCAACAAATACCCATAGAAGGTATATTATGCTTCCATGGATGTCATCAAGTCCGTGTTTTGAAGTGACTCTCCCAGGTGGCAAACAACCAGTTCATGCACTGCCGAGTGCATCTCCAGCGGTGAGGCCGAGTGCCGTGCGTTCCGTTTTCCGGGGGCCGTTTCAGCCCGTCAACAAAAAAAGGGGGTGTTCACAGCAAAACACGATACCTTTCTGTCCAAGGTTCATTCTTGGTGATTTCAATGTATGAACTTGTTTGTTTCCATCATCTTAGGTCCGCATCTCCAGCCTGCTTGTGAATCATAATGAGTGAATCTTAATTATAAAACTCGCCACCGATCATTGATTCTGACGTCCCACTTTCCGAATGCGAATGCTGCCAACGTTTCCCTCCAAGTAAGGACAAAAACAGTCCAACTTGATTTCTACAAAGTAGATCAAAGTAGGCCTAGTCAGCAAAAGGTGACCCCGACAAGTGAAAGGGCAATTCCGTTCATTTTAATTTAATACACTCTCTTTTCACACCTTTGGAAAGGAATCACAAAATGCCCCACATAAAAACTAGGTGGTGGTTTCAGATTTCAACCTTTTTTGTTTCAACTACTGTATTTTTTTATTTTCACCCCATACTTGGGGAAGATGAACCCATTTTGAGAAGATTTTTCATTCTGGCTATTGAATGTTTCAAATGGGTTGGTTCAACCCCCAACTACCTTTGGACCCCAAGTGCCCATGAAAAATGAAGGTTTTAGGCCCTCAATGCATGGGTCATAACCCCTAAAAATGAAGGTTTTGGGTTCCCATGGGTAGAACATGTCTCACCGTCCCTGGGTAGCCCACCCCTTTTTGTTGGCAAAGCGGCGCAGATCAGCTTCCTTTGTGGTCAGATCACCAGCTGCTTGGGTCTTCCTACTGTCCCAGGTGCCAACGTGCCAACGCGGCGGGGTTGATAATTCAGCAAATTTGTAATGGACATGTGAAAAACTCATTCAGCTAATGAAATTTGCCAACCTTTAAATCTTTAAACTTTTGGATCTTTTTGGAAATTGCATATTTAGTAGGAAAAAATAAAGTTCAAAACGTTTATTTCATGGTTCTTTTGGCTGAAAAGGGCCATTTTAAAGACCCGTACTTTGTTCAGCTTAGTCAGCTTAGAATGTAAAATGCACCTTTGTCATCGTCATCATCATCATCACTACCACCACCATCATCATCATCATCATCACCACCACCACCACCACCACCACCACCACCATCATCATCATCATCATCATCATCATCATCATCATCATCATCCTCATCATCGTCATCATCATCGTCAAGATGTTGATCATCGTCATGCCCCTACAGCATTTCCAGCTTGCCATTTCAATTTCCTCCAGGAATGGCCTTGAACATCTTGAAGATCACATTGCCTTCATGTGATACGGCTGATACATGCGGATTTGATGCAATTCTGACATGTTTGGATGAGTGCGAAAAAGACGATGAGGGTTGAGTCGACACGTTATGTATATAGCCTTGGTGATTTCGGGGAACTGCTCCTATGGCTTGACTATATGTTTCAGATGAGGTGGCTCAAGCCACCAAATAGCCTCCCTAAAACTATAACAGAACATAATCCCCAGAAAAAACGGGCCGAAACTTGAGGACCCCCAAAAGGAAGGCAGCCGGCTTGTCTCCCAAAACCCCCCAAAACCCAGCCATTTTTCAGCAAATCCGCCAAAAATTTCAGGGAAGTCATCGGACCTAAGGTTTGCCAGGTTGAATTGTGGTAAATGGGTAAATCTTCTAGCTATTTTAGTAGGGGACTATTCAAATTCCAATGATGGGTCCCATCTCTATGTACCAAGCAGATCCAAGCAGTATTTTGGAGATGTAGTATAGTCAATATAGATGTATAGATTGTTTTTTGTGGTTAAGAAGGAGGTTTGGGGTCCTCAGATGCGACAAGAAGTGATGCATTATGGATGCATGTTTCTTATGGGTGTTTGATAGTAGATGATGATGAAACTCTGATTTCCAAAATAAAGTGGAATGTGTTTGTGCTTTCTCCCATGTTTTCTGGAGTTTCATTTTTCTTTGCACTTTGATGATGTTGGAAGTCGGAACTATCCCTCCGTAAAGGTGTGGGAAGTCAAGCAGCGACATGAGAAAGACGTGGTGCGAGCAGTCAAGAAATTCCCTGTCAAGTCTTTGTTGTTTTCGCCTGAAAAGCCTGCTTTCAGAATTGCATAGGATCAATGCATGGTATGTATGTACCTAGATTTGTTGGATGTTTTTAATGTTGAATGTATAGGTAGATATACATATCGGGTTGCCAAAACACTGTTATATAATACTCATTTTTTATGTCCTATCAATCTTCATTATCCACTGGCAGAGTGTTTAGGCAGAACCCAGCATCCAGCCAAAACAATGCTGACAAGCTATACTGTGACATTTGAGGAACCATGGGACTTCAAGACTTCAAGAAATCCAAGATATGCATATGGGGTTACCAAAACGGGAGCCCAAATATATCATACTGGTACAGGTACATTGATCCTATTGTCATCAAAAAGTTCAGGTACCTAAAATAGGGGTACTCACCTATATAAGCCGTATAGATACGGCTTATGTAAGGGAAACCCCCACCCCCAAAATAGCCGGCTATAAGGTTCAGGAAACCCTCCATTGTAGGCACCTGAAAGTTTTGGTGATATTGGAAATCTTCATTCCTTCGGATATTGGGGGAGCTGTAAATGGTGGCCAGGGATGTTCCTACTAAATGAGGAGCTTTTGAGAACCGCAGAATCCTCAAAATCATTCCCTGGAAGTTTAACATAGCCCCTGAAATTTTGCCATCCCAAAAAAGGAAGGCAGTCTTCCAACCATCATTTTTCAGGGGCTACGTTAAACTTCGGGGGAGTAGTGCTACATTGATCCTCTTGGAAACTTTTTTTTTCATTCGGGGTCTCATTGACTTCGCCAGGATTTGTATGGGAATCGCAAAGTGCGGATTCGCATTGGAGGCACCTTTTGTTTTCCAAGGTGGGTGCAATGACTTATAGTGGCAGAAATAAAACTTCTGGGAACGTGTATTAAAACCCTATAAATACTGGCATAAGCTACCAACCTCAAGTGATAAACTGATCAACTATTCAACTGGTTAGCCAAATTGCATCCATCAAAAGTATGTTTACATTTTTTTGGCAAATTAGAGGTAGAAATTGGAAACCCATCGGGCTAATAGGAATCTTCGTTGGAGTGTGACGAAAGATGTTTTCGGAATGGTTGATCATCGGTGAATCTGGCCTTCTGGGAACCCAAATTTCCACAAGTTTAGCATGAAGACGTTTTCTCAACCTATGAGGAAGCAAGTAATACCCTACAAGATGGGCCCCTACCAGTTAGAAGTAGGGTTACAACTCACCTGTAGGGGACATAACCCCAGTTGCCCATTTATAAGGCCATTTACATGGGCCCATAACGCCATTTATAACGATCCTAGGGGCCCATCTTGTAGACATTTTGCCATCCTACATCTTCTTGGTGCATTTTCTGTTAGTTTAGTGGATGGTACGCATGATGAATGGCAGTCTTGCCAGAATAATATCATCACCACAATCGTCTCCCCCAACAAAACAACCTTAGTTCGGTCAATCATAATTGTTACATTCTGCCCAGATCATATTGCACAAATTCATGGAACATGCTGCTTGGTATGGTACAATGATTGAACACTGTAACATCATGATGATGCAATAAGAAAGACAATTTGGTTTGCTTCATTTGTCTTTATTGAAACGGAGGAAGGGTTGATGTACCCATCACCTGTAACGATGCTTCACTCTCCCCCGCAAAGTTGATGGCAGGGAAGCAGATCACTTTCAGGTACACTTTGAAAACATGATATGCGCAGCCAAGTATTAACAAGAGAAGCTTCTTGATTTGTGAGCAGTATTAGCAGTATTTCAAAAAGAAATATACCACTTTCAGAATTTATACCATGTACAGTATGTTTCTAATCTCTATGTTCCCAATCCAACAAATACTATTCATCACAATTGTCACGGAAAAGGATTGATATCTCATGTTTGCCATGGTGAGGTATCACTATTCCTTCTGGCGGTTTCTTTGCGCAGCGCTTAGCTGCTCAGGTGCTGGGGTTTCAGGGATCCCCGTGCCCCTTGCACCCACCCCCCCCCCCCCCCCGCCAAAATGGGCCCTTACCAGTTGTAATTAATGGAGTTATGGGATGTTATGGGGCCCCAATGTCCTTATAAAATGCGTAACTATGGGGTTATAGCCTTATAGCGACTATATAAGTGGAGTTATAACTTTATAACCCCATTTTATGACTATAGTAGGGGCCCACTTTGAAATGCCCCCACGATTCCCATAATCAGAGGTTGAACTTTTCTAAAATTCTCGAACCGAACGACCAAAGACTTCAACCATCCAAAAGATTCGGACTTTTTGAATTTCAATCGTATCTCTGTCCCCGGTTTGGGAACCTGAATCCCAACAACATGTGAAAATTGAAAGGATATTCTAAATCTAATGAGTGCAATTTGACTACTCCAATTCCAATCAATGCCAGTTGTACTTCACCAACAAAGTGCACTAGAGAGAAACCATGATAAACCAACCTTATCCAGAAAAAAACTGTGAGCAAGTGAGGGATAGTGAGGGTCCTTCTTTTGTAAGTTCTCTCCCTATCCCTTTTTTTTCATGGCAATTCAAGGGTACACCCCAATGACACCCCCTCCCCAGAAAAAGGTGCCTTACTAAATAATCCCTATAATTAAGGCGTTATTTCTTGGGGGCAAACGTGGCATTTGGGGTGGGTGGGTACCCTTAGGATTCCATGATTTTTGACCCAACCAGCTCACCAAAACAGGTTTCGGACTTTGGCGATTCCCGACCCAACTACGTCCTGTCGGCGGGCAGTTACATTTGGAAGGCGCCACGGAGTGAAGGAGTTACCCGTTTAAGGGAGCTAAGATATCCATAAGATATCCCCTTAAAAAGGGGCACTTTTGAAGATTTTTTTTTTTTGCAGGTGGGATATGTTGGTTCAATTGGGTTGATGAACAAGGGATCGGATTATCATCCTAAATTTTCACCAGCAACCAGGATGTCCAGCCGTAGATAAGGTGCAAGTAGGTGTTTGGGCCGAGCTTTTGGTGATGTATCTAAACATCCATCACCATCATGGGGGAGCAGGTTGGTTGAGGAGATTTTACTCATGTTTCTACACAGCTTGAGTGCTGTGTGCTGTAGATGCGGAAATAAGGTATACATTTGGTACACCCCAGAAAGCTAACATGAGTGGCTGGAAACAAACAATCATTTGAACCCATACCATCCATGTATGGTGTATTTACCTACATTTAGGTGATTTCTATGGGAAATGTCGGTAGATATACCATACATGGATCCTATGGGGAAGATGTATCTCCTATTAAAAACATTGATCTTCCAGCCATGTTGGTTTACTGGAGGGTAGTCCCTTAGAATTGCCCCTTTCAGTGGCAATGTACCAAAGATGCCAAGTTATAGTTTATACCCAAACACTCAACGGGACGAACGGTATATTTACCTACATGGATGGTTACAGTATTTTTTTATGGTAAATATAGGTCAACATATTCCATACATTGACATTTACATATATTTACATATATTCACATATATACAACATGTTGATATATGTTTCTCCTTTTAACAAACAAATTGCACCTGAAAAGGGATGGTTGGAATAGATGATGTCCTTTTAAGAATGCTTCCTGATGCTGCAATTCGTTAAGTTGTTTTTTTCCAGTGCTAGACTATGGTACCTATACACCTATCTTTCAGCATTTTTTGTGTGCTTCTTTTTGGGAAGTGGGGTGAAAAAGCACGGAGGGTACCTGAGAACTTTATACTTGGAGGTTCAGGATACTCAGGATGCGTGGATAATTAGTAACCAGGGTGAAACAACTCCTATTTCCGTGGGTTAAAAATGTACCCAAATCCTAGGGTTATTTCAACCTACATTACTAACCAGTTACATCCAGTATCCTGAACCTCTAAGTAGGCTTTCTTGAAAGGGGAACTCTTAGGGAAGCCATAGGATCCATGTGTTTTTGAGTTCCCAGGAGCCGAACGTTGGCATTACCACGGCCAAAGTGGTGTCGCAATTGGGTGGAGGACGGTGGTTGTTCGATCCATGGGAGGGTCCACGGTATGTTTAGCTGCTACATTTACCACGTAGTTGATTTTTATATGGTAACATGTAGGTATGTGTTTTTTCCATACATGGATCCTTTTTTTTGGAAGCTTAACTTGAATGGCTACAACCTCGACATGATAAAAACCACATTTTATAGATCATTAACCTCTAGAAGAGATTGAACATCAGCCATCAATCAATATGGAAAATGGGACCATCACTCAGTCAACTTGAGGTGTAGGTTTGTATGTCTCAGATTTAGGTGTGGCGCATCAAAATACTTGTTGGGGTTGTATAGGCAGGGTTCTACCCTTGATTTGTACATCGCCCCTTACGGAAATCCCCAGAAACCAACCAGGATTTCATGGGATATTTTAGAGATCCTTTGTTTTGAGGCTTTTACTATCTTTTACTCAGGTGAGTTGTTGTTGTTGGGAGGGGGAGGTTGTGACTCATGGCGCTGAACATGACTCTCGTAAGACACACGCGCATCCGCATTTGTTCGACCCAGTGGCTAAACTTTGAGTATGGTTTCTTCCTGAGTGAGCTAAGTGTAGGTAGGTGGTTGCAAACCCTGAAAATCCAGTCCTTTGAGGTCTTCAAATGATCCCCTCCTACTTGGAGGATCATCCCAGCTAGTAAATAGTTAGGATCCCCCCCATTTAAAAACCATAGATTTCGGCCATTTGGAAGGGGGTCCCACAACCCTACTTCTAGGGGACGAAACAAACAATCACCATGCTTTGCTCCATCCTGGGAGCTCCCAAGCGCACAGCACCCCTCGAGCATCGCAGGAAATGCCAAGCCTTTCCGTGGTGACACGATGAATGTGCTTTATGCCAGGTGGGATCCGGATCCAACAGGAGAAGGGAAGGGATGGATCCAAAATTTGGGATGTCCCTTTTTTGGTTGGGGGAAGTTTGTTTGAAATTAAATGGTGATCGGATCAATTGGGTTGTTTCACCTACTTTAAGTGGGGTTATTATTGGGCTTATAACCCACTGATCCTAACCTTTGATCCTAACTTCCTAGGACATCCAAGTGGTTGATGTTGTTCTTCCCATCTCCATCGTATGCGGCCCAGATGGGGCAGAAGGGAGATTTAACCTCAATAAACCCACCCTGTCATATCCACTTAGAACAGTTAAGGGTGCCACATGTTTGCAAGAAGGCATAGGGAATGGTTTATGGGTGTATAGTACACATCATGAGTGGATGCTTACGAAACAAGCCGCAATTCAATCCCTACGGCAACTTTGAAGAATTTCAAGGATTTGGCGGGCATGTCCATATTTGTTTTCTTGTGAAATTCAGTGGAATTGCTCAATTGGGCAAATATATAAAGAGAGGAAGCTATTTCGTTCCAACTTCTCTTCTCAATCGTGGACGAGTGTTGTTTAGGTTGTTATGTTTATGTTTACTCTTCATTCTTGAAAACTCAGAAATGGAACATGTTTGCTTGTTTCTCAGTATAGCCGCCCAATCACTAAATTTAAGGATCTTTCCACCAAACATTTTAAAAGATTCAGGCATGATTCAGGTCCCAAAAATGGAGGTACTGGGGTGGGGTTTCCCTTACATAAGCCTTGCATACAGCTTGCATAGGTGAGTACATCCATTTTAGGTACCTTAATCTTTTAATGATTCTTTGTTCCAGCCCATCAAAACAGGTTGACCTTGTCGTCGACCATCAAAGCACGAGATGACAGTGGCGTTGGGGCATCTCAGCACCGCAGAAAGATTCTGTCGTGCGTTGCCTGCTTCAAAATTTTGCCCCGTTTTCTGTGGCAGGATGTTTTGACTTGACTTGGATCTGTTTTTGTTGATGAGTTTTTACGGAGTGAACCATGGTAAATCACCATCAAACTACCATTTGGGAGAATAGGTTTTCACTTTTTCTAATCATCAAAGAAGCAAATCCAAGTATCCATTTTGGGAGATTCAATCAATGCAAATCTACGGTACTGTTTCAAGTGATTCCATGCGCATATACTCTATGTATGGTATATAATGTATATTTACCTACAATTGGCTTAAACTCATGATATACATGATGATTTCTGAACTTGTTACAGTACCTTACAAGGCAAGGTTAGTTTTTGAATTGCACTCTGCAAACACGTTAAAGCTTTCCCATGGTCATGCCCCATGGATAGTTCACACTGGACACATTTACGACTGAATTGGTAGTATTTGATGGTGGTTTTAATGGTTATTGGACTTTTTCCCGTGAAACTAGAGATAAATAAACTTAAACAAATTTTGATTTCTGGCATGTTTATTATTTCACAAATACAACCACCAACCATACAATTATGTGTATCCCCCATTTAGTAGGTGGGGAGCGATTTCCCGCCGTTGCGATTCGAGCTTGGTGAATATATGATCAAACTGTACCCAGGATTAGTTGCAAATAAAATCCTCTTGTTGATTTTTTCCCTATGGATCCAAGTAGCGGCTAGGAATGCACCTAGGGTACAATTTTGGGGGTAAAGTGTATCTTCTTAGGAGGTACTTTGATCCATAGGGTTTTTCTCTGTGAAAAGAAGGGGCACTCTTTAAAAGAAAAACCCAGAAGTTTGATTTCCGAAAGTGTTTCAGATTTGTTTTGCACCTGATTGTTTTTTTTTACACCCCGGAATTTGAAGATGTCCCCTAGAAAGGACCATTTTAAAAGGAAATTCATCTTCCAAGCATCCTTTTTTGAGGGGGGTATTCGTTAGTATTTTTGGTGGGAGTATGATTTATCACAAGGTGGTGGTTCCAAACAAGTTTTGGATTGTTTACTCCGAAACTTCGATAGTTTTTTTAAAGTGTTTTTTTCAAAACTGATGTTTTTTGATTCGTTTGTTGCTTCAAGTTGGTGCTGAATAAAATCTGCCGGGCAAATTTCACCGCGACCGGTGAAAGCAACCCGGGCCGATGTTGGGAATTCGCTTGAAGAATGCAGGCACATGCTCCATGGGACCGGAATATTTACTTGCATGTACCTTAACCCTTAAATTTACGGCATTCATGTAGGTAGTACCAGTCCCATGGAACACGTGGGATATATACAGAATTGGGAAGTATTACCTCCAACAAAAACTTGGGGCCAAAGGGGCCAAAGATTGCCAAACATCGGTGCAAACCAAAAAAAACACCCTTAACGCCAAGTTTCTCAAGATTCTCCACCTGAGCAATGAAAAACAGGGCCCTTGGTTGTTTAGTGTATATAGATGTATGTTAGGGGACTATACTATCCAGTCATATACATAATATATTATAGTGATTATTTCATAAGTCATCATAAATCATAAATATTATAAGGATCACTATTAACCAACCAGTCAATATATACCCTAGTCTTCCAAATACATTGTGAGTAGATGTTTGGACCCACAAACACCTCCTGACAAGGCCTTTAGGGGGCCCAAACACCTCCTGACAAATGAATCGTGGCTCACCTTTTTCCACCGTGTTTTTTGCTCGCAGACCGATGCATCTTTTACCATCACCTTGCCAGAGGTTGGATCCGGAGATTGGGATGGAGTTTTTTTTGCAAAACCGGAGGATTGGAGGGAAATCAACAAAAACAACGTGCTTGAAAATTGGTCGCTTGTACTTCACTAGGTGGTGGCAACTTTTTAAAGATTTTGTATGTTCACCCCTACTACTTGGAGAGACATGATCCAATTTGACTTTCGCATATTTTTCAAATGGGTTGGCAAAAAACCACCAACTACCATGGGAACCCAAAACCTTCATTTTTAGGGGTTATGACCCATATATTGAGGCCTCGCCTAAAACCTTTATTTTTCATGGTTTTGGGGTCCAAAGGTATTTCAGATTGGTAGCTTGTAGTACTCATTATTGGCAAGGCTTACATATCCCCGGTCTGGATCAAAAGACCCTTCCATATCTTCCTTGACTGGAAGAGGGTTGATTTACGGGGAAATAGCGACATACCTGGATACTAGACTTAGGGTATTAAAAAACAAAACATACATATACCCTGGAAGTCCAAAAACCATTAAGCAAATGGTCTTTCCGACAACACCACTTTTTTTAGTAGGGATTTACAATCAACAATTCCAGGGGAATATACTTTTGATGGTCTTTGACTTCCAGGGTATAGATAGTGAAGACGTATTCAGATTCTCCCCAACTGATTTCCTATTGGTTTTCGAAACCCTGGTTTCGAAAGTCACTATGATGGAGAAACGCTGGAGTTGTTCACACCCCAGGGTCTCAACGTTTGACATGTTGCAAGCGGCATTTCCTTTCGTTGGCACCTAACTATCGCATAAAGACTGAAACTTTATCAAGCAGTATTTTTCAGAAGCACATCTTCCTACAAGTACTATCAGTTCAACACACTTGTTTTTGCGTAATCAACTATAGTTAACTATACTAGTATAATATACTTGCTGAACTTCAAGAAATGGCATGCGCGACTCACAAAACAAAACGCGATCTTTACACACCAGACCACTCTTGAGAACCGAGACTCACTTCCTCCGAAAACAGGGCTACACTTGTCGTGACATGAGTTCATCGGCTACACCAGCAGGCGGATCTGACTTTTTTGGATTGGATTTTGGCGTTTTTTTTTGTGTAAGAAGGTTCAAACCTTGAAACAAAACAGAACAAAAACGACGAAAAAGTTTGATATTTTTTTTTTTCGGGGTAGGCCCCATGTTTTTTTTAAGAAAGTTGTTGGGATGATGTGTCACTTTTTTTTGTTGCAGCTGTTCGGCACTTTACAAAATGTCACCAGCCGTTTTTCTTGGGTTGCGGTTTCGGAAGACAAAAGACGCTAAGTTGACATGTTTTGGCAAGTTCTTTTCTGTGGCTCCTTGTGGGTTTGCAGGATCGGGGCAAACCAAAGCACCTAAATGCCCCAGAACATGTGGTTTCAGCGTGTTTCAACAGGATTCGCCGTGCCTTAAAACGATTTGAAAAAAACAGGCAGTTCCTTAGAATACTACATATCTGCTAGGGTCTAAACTCCATTAAGGTTCTTTGTGATAGAGGAAGTTCATGAATCAACCCACTGAGTATCGATCATAAGGATTCAATTGTCATTAAAGGTTTGGATGACCATCCCTAATACATGGAGTTGATCGACCCTGGCATTAATATATCACAAGCGTGGTTCTTCGCTGTATACAGGAGATGAAATCCTCACCATTTCTTAAGACATTAAGGATCCAAACGCCACACCATGAAACCAATCAGGATTCCGCTTGGGAAAAGGCAACTTAGTTAAATTTCGGTGTCACATGGAGGAGCATCCAATTTATATCCATTTAAGTAAGTGGTTAATAGGCATATTTATTAGTAAGTCCTCCAATATAGTTATAAATGGCTTCTCCCTAAGGATCCAAACCCTTTCCTAGAGTGTTTCTTTTAAGGGTTCTACAGTAATCCCATCCCCAGGATATCTCAGGATAGTTCTGGATTCTTAGGGTCTAATACTCCCCCGAAAACTAACACAGAACCTGAACATACACCCTTGGAAAAGGAGAAACACCTACAAACCCACCAGTTTTTGAGGTTCCATGTTACTTTTCGGGGGTGTAATAACCCCCTTTCACATATAAGCACTTTCTAAGCGGGGCCCATGCCCGATCCTCCAAGATCCCCATGAAATGATTCCAGGCTCCAACACCTGGATGGCTGAAATGGACCTTGCAGCCTTTGGCAGCCAGGTTCCGCACCTGGATGTCGGAACGTTGGGAGTTCCGAGAAAGTTTAGGGGCTGGTATTGAAATTGAAAGGAAGATACATGTCATATCAATAAATAGACATAATCATGTTATAGATTATAGATTATGATACTGTATTTCTTATTACATATAACATATATGTTTGTTTGCTTGGTACCAGAATTGTTTTTGTTTTGACATTGCAAGGGTTGCAAATTGTGATTTGCACGTTGAATCTTTGGGTGGCATTTGGGATTTTTCCCTTTTGCAAAGGCACTCTTGCTTGAGTGGGTTGACCGGCAATTTGGATAAACAACTCATGGGCGAAGCAATGGAACAACAACATGTTTTTAATTTGTCACCACTAGGATGTCCATGGAAGTTAGTAACTACTTAGTAAGTTGGGTTGTAACCTACTTAGGGGACTTTCAACCTACTTATATAGGGGTTATACTCTATTTACTAAGTACCATGGACATCCCAGCAGAGGAACCGGCTTTTGTTGAAACAAGCAGGGACTACTCCTCCCATGGAAGTCGAAAATGTAGCGACGATCCTGTTGTAGTACAGACCCATTTTTTACTTCCTCCCTAAGGATCTTGGACCCTCCAATGGAAGGGTTTGAACCTGTATGACGCAGGGGTAGGGTCCTCAAAATGACGCCAGTTTTGAGGGTCCAATGATCCTTAGGGCTGGAAGATTAACGGCTGGAACCTGAAGTCATGATGGTTTGGTTCCGCTCATGCTCCTTTTCCATTAGGTGATTTTGAGGTTCCAACCAGCCGTTAGCACATCTTCCGGGGTGATCCGGTTCCATGATCCCACCTTTTGGGGATCCTTGAAAAATCTTCACCCAAAAATTGTTGTTGTTGTTTTTTTTTCTGGACCCCCGGAAAGTGGTTTAAGGAATAGAAATTTGGTGCCAATGTATTGGATGGTCGAAACGAAAGTATTCAAAAGTTGTTGGAACTGGTGGAAAGTGAGTCCTTTTTTTTCCGACACGTCATGTTCCTTTTCAGGGTCATGTTCAACTTCAGCACCTGAGATGTTCATGACTTAAGTTAGGTCAAAAGAAACCGTTTCCATACAGATTGTTACGTTGAAGCGTCCAGGTGCCACAAGGACGTGGTACACCCACAGACGGCAGTGCCACACATGGTGCGGGGTCTCTACTTCAAGGATGTGACAGGAAGGCATTATTTCCAAGACATCTACATCTTGGAAGGGTGTAGGACAATGTATGGTTAATAAAATTGTATAATTTCTATATTGGTATATCTAAGTATGTTTGTTTTTCGGAGCGTAACCATATGACCCACCACAATAGCAGTGGACATTACATGAAGACTATTCGGGCATGCATTGGAGTCACCCGCTGAATCAAGCCAATGTCCAAACATGTCTCTTCAAAACATGTGCACTTGTTGAAGCTAGTAAGTGGTTGAAAGCAAGACGCAAATTCATGCAAATCCAAGCAAACGGAAGAATCAGAGGTACAATTACAATCATATTATATTTGTTTTGTTTGCCCAAATCAAGTGGCAACAAAGCGGTGAGGATGGGAAGGATGCATACAGTATCTGAAGTTCATCAGACACTTAACTCGTCCACGAGTTGTGACTTTATTGGAAAGAAAATGTGGCAAAAACCATCCAGTAGCAACGCTCCCACCAAAGTCACATCAAATGTGTCGCCCACATCAAATGTGTCGCCCCTAAATTTGATGTAATTTGACTGTGGACCCAAACTGAGATATCCAGGCTGTTTTGATTGTGGAAGGGACCACCAGGACCTGGAGGGGGTTTTCCAGCAGCCCCATAGAGGACAAACTGACAGGTTCCAAGTCTTAAAACGACCTGAAAAAAACATGTGATTCAATTCGTGACCGAAGTTGATAACCGATTTTTTGAAGGTAATCATTGAGAATCAATTACATCCCAACATATTCAATTTGTGGGTCGCGTAGTTATTTTCAGCCTAGTTTCAAAAGTGCATAGCGGCATAGGGACAGACTCAAACTTATAGTTCACGTCCGTTCACCAAAAAAACAAATCGTTTGTTGTTGAAGATTCCTCCCAAGCAAAAATCACACTCTCCATCCAGTTCACTGCCAAACTTAAAAGCAAAACACCCTCCTACAAGTAAAATAATCATATGATTCTCTTGGTTTCACATCACATGACATGCATATGATCTCTTGTTTTGTGGATTCAATCCGATAGAATCAATGAATGTTGTATTTATCTATATGTGGTTGATTGTTGTGGTAAATGTAGGTAAGATATACCCTTCGTCCCATTGATCCTATACCCTAGGCATCCAGTCATATTGTAATGATTGGGGTGTCCTTTATCACCTCCGAAATGCATAATATTTAGGTTCCATTGTCCTTCTCAGAAGGTGACTGGATCGCGGATGGTATAGGATGGTTTTTTGGGATGATCTTACGAACGATTTGAATGATTTCTTTTTGGGCTTCCCAAACCCAGAGCATCCATGCACCTTTGGACCCCAAGTGCCCATGAAAAATGAAGGTTTTAGGCCCTCAATATATGGGTCATGAGTCATAACCCCTAAACATGAAGGTTTTGGGTTCCCATGGCATGGTGTATTTACCTCTAATTTACCATAAGGATCAATTAAATGTAGGGAAATCTACCGTTCGTCCCTTGGATGCGTCATGGGTATACCTTGAGTGCTGATCTCTCAGGTTGGACGGCCTCTGGAAATCAATGCGTGACTGCTCAGGGGTGATGATTTTTGCGGCCTACGTGGATGAAAACAGATCGAAATTTTGGCGAAGAAATCAGTGACATTTAGGTGATGGTTTACTAGGTGGTGGTTTCAAATATTTTGTTTATTTCACCCCTATTTGGGGAAGATTCCCATTTTGACTGATATTTCTCAGATGGGTTGAAAAAAACCAACCAGTTTAGAAATTTCTCTCAATTTCTACAATGACTAGGTGGTTTCATGGTTGCATTGGACTTTTCGAACCATTATGGAACGACTATGTGTGGAATTCCTTGTTGACGGTCATATTTTTTTTCAATTGGCTTGAAGACATGTGCGATTTTTTCCACCCAAGATGCAGGTGTATCAGATCTATCAGGATGACATGTTTTTCTCGGCTGAGGGGGATGCAAAAAAAACAATGTTCACCTGAAAACATCATTTCCTTTTGGACTGGCATAGTTTCAGATGTATTAGCTCCAGGGGAGGGAAACTGGAGGTGGGTATGTACAGGTTGTGAGTTTCTAGAGGAGCCATGGCATCAACCACAGCGTCTAGGTCAAGGGCTATGCTATGTTAGGGAGGGTATCTTAAGTATTCCAATTCTTTGACATGTTGGATTATATATCTTATTCTAAACTTTGGGTGTATATATTCCAATCAACATCTACATTCTCAGACCCACCCCCAGGCCAAGCCACCCGTCCCCACAGAGTCTTTAACAGATTTTGCTCCAGGCATCTACACACCAAAACATCCCGATGGCATTGTGTACGCCGGATCCTCCTTAGTTTGGGACACCCAATCGGTTGGTTTGGATGGGTTTGGATGTGGATGGAACCCGAATCTTCCAGTCATGTCTTGAGATGCTGAATTGTTTTGATATTGAAAACTCACACTGACTAAGTTTAAAAAGTTTAAAAAACGTTTGGGGGGGGGGGGGCGCGTTAGTTTTTCATGTTACGTTGTTTAAACGTTGAAAGATAGCATAAGAACTCAAGGAGATTTGCGTAGCAAAGTTTGTCGCCCTACCAAGTGGGCCCAAAAACCAAGGTAAAATTACCACTTTACTTGTAAGGGCATTTATAGGGCCCCATTTTTATTCCATTTATAACTGCTGGCTAGAAAGTCTCTAGTTTGAAGAAGAAATATTGCAGCTTCAAAATATTCATGTTCAGCATCCATGTTAGTTTACCAGAGTGAATAGGATTGAAAACTCATTTTTGATCAAACGATGAGGTGAGGTATGCGTCAAACTCCACTGGCTGACACTGGAAAATTGTGCACATCAGTCTCTATCGAGGAATCAGATTCGTGTCATGAGCATTTATAGTCAAGTTTTGTATAGTTGTGAAAAGATTCGTGACTGGTGACTGCTGGTTCATTCCAAGAAATATGTGTACTTCACTGGATGCTTTCCGCTAAATTTGTTCCATCCATTTTGTCTCTTTCACCTTACATCCTCCATTGTGTGAAACGAACCTTCATCAAAATGAAATGCCTTGCTGCAAATGTTGCTGGTTATTTTGATGGAGTTCCTTATATTATAGTGCCGTTGTTTTGGTTGGTGTCATATGGGTGTTTCCAAAAATAGGGGTACCCCAAAATGGATTTTGGGGGTACCATTATTTTCGGAAACATCCATATAGTGACATCCTAATGAGACTCGTAACCTCTTTTTTCCCTAACATGTTTTGAAAGATGTAAACTGACAACTGGCAGGTGGTCAAGATCACGGTGGCAAGGGGTCCCAGGGGCCCAGGATGAGCAATGATGGGTGATACTCGTGACATCCGGGAACACTCTTGAAATATGAGACATTCCTCCTCATCATTGATCCAACAATGTCAACACCTGTTTTTGCAGGTGAAGGTCAACTACCCAAATGATATGAGGATCAATGAGTTATAGATGTTCAGAATGTCATGATACTAGGCATTGAGTATTTTTAAGACAGTAAGAGGACACATATGTAATGTGCAAATTTACATAGTTTTTTTGTATACGCAGCATATATACATCATGGCTTACTATTTTTGATATAACCTGGTCATGGGACAATAGTTGCGCTGTAATTTTTCAGTTATATGGGAAATGTTCCATTTTACTACCAGTTGTTTTTTAGGGATGTCAATGTCAGCAATGCCTTCAAGGTTCCGGAAGAATGAACCAACCAGGGTTTCTTGCTTGTCATAAGACTTCATGAAATAAGGATCGGATGTACCCCTGCCTAAAACTAACGTAGCCGTAGCCCCTGAAAAAAATAGGGTTTTCCAAAAGGAAACTATAGCCCCTGAAAATAGGCTTTTCCAAAAGGAAACTAGCCTCGTATTCCAAGCATGCCATTTTCAGGTGCGAAAATGTTAGTTTCAGGGACTCTGTGGGAGGGTATCCTGCAGAATTGGCAGGAGATGATCCAACGTGAGAAGTATATGGGTCTTTCCTTAAATGGTGGTACCCCCAATCTCCACCCCAAAATGATCATTTTTAGTAGGAAAACCCGTGGTTGTTGGGTACCACCATTTTAGGAAACCCACATATGGTATTGAATTAGCTCTGCGCCCACTGTGGACCGAATGATTCCAGGTGTTTTTCTTTTGCCCAAGCTAATGAATCAACAAATCCCTGCTTGTTTAGTTTTTTTTTGAGGATTATACCTACCCAGTTATGTGGGGATGACACTCCGGTAAACTAACATAGCAATGGAAAATTGACCCTTTGAAGATGTGTATTTCCTATTGAAAATGGGGATATTCCATTGCTACGTTAGTTTACTAGAGGGTATAATTGATAAACCATTAAAAAACATCAAAACATCAAACAACCAGGATTCAATATGAAAGGTATCGGGCCGGGCTGTTTTTGTTTTTCCGTTTTCCGGAATTAGTTTGGTTTATGTTCAAGAATTTTGGTTGCTACCTTGCCCTATGGATCCAAGGATCCGCTGCTAGGAATGCACTTAGTAGGGTACAATTTGGGGGTAAGTCGTATCTTCTTAGGAGGTACAAAAGGATCCACAGGGTTGGATCATGGAAAACCTTGTTTCTACCCTTTGGTGAAGTTTTGGGTTCCTTGTGGACTCGACTTCTACGTATGGTGGGCATTGTGATGAATCAAGGAACGTTTGTTCGTGTGGAAAGATATATATCTTTGAAGTGTGGGCCCATTTGCATCTGAATTTCAAACCAAAATCAGTTCAAGATTTATATACCCTCCCTGAAACTAACAGACATAGCCCCTGAAAATGGATGGTTGGAAAACTACCTTCCTTTTTGGGTTTCGCCCTATTTTCAGGCGCAAACCGTTAGTTTTAAGGGAGGGTATCACTGCTGTGCCGCACAGGATAATCCCAGTTTTGCATTGCAACGAGCAGATGACGACAATGCCCCTTGGTGGTTGTCCCATGGTAGTTGTTTGTGGATGCTTGTAGGGTCGGACTAATGGGTCGGATATCATATTGCATGCTTAAAGCTTAAAGTTGTTTTTGTTTTGTTGGTGTTGTTGCTGTTGTTGTTGTTGTTGTTGTTGTTGTTGTTGTTGTTGTTGTTGTTGTTCTTGTT
>DF239046.1:144316-162372 GCA_000507305.1 Breviolum minutum Mf 1.05b.01
TTGGTTGTTGTTGTTGTTGTTTGTTGTTGTTTGTTGTTGTTGTTGTTGTTGTTGTTGTTGTTGTTGTTGTTGTTGTTGTTGTTGTTGTTGTTCTTGTTGTTGTTCTGGTTTCTAGGTTTTGCCGGAGATTTCAGACAGTTACATGACACACCCACAGACACAACATTTCTTGCAAGTCTTCAGCCCACTTGTCAAAAGATGTCAAATGTTTATACTGTATACTTCGCAAATATTTAATCTTTAGCGCTTTTAAGGGACACTTGGGTGTACCCCTAACCGAGTACCCACATGATTTATTGTGTTCTCTAGAGATTCGTGGGAATTATAACCGATAAATACCCACCACTGTATAGGCCCCAAAAAAGAGATTTTCCCATTACGGGGGCCCCACGTTGGTAGGATCGGGGGCCCACATCGAACTATCCGCTGATGCCTTTCTGAGTTGAACTTTCTGTGTGCTTCGTACCACAACTATCAACCAGCCGCATCAACCACCCCCGCATCGTACAAATTGAGGTTTGGACGATTCACTACGCGAATCGAGGTCACACAAAACTGGGGATGTGACGTTTATTTTTGGGGGTTCGCGTGAATCAATAAAAATGGTTTGAGTGTTCAATGGTTGTTTGGGGTATAAACTGGATTATACAATCGAGTTTTATAAGGTTTACTTTCCTGAAACTAATATCGCACCTGAAAATAGGCCGAAACCCAAAAGAAAAGTCCGTCTTCCAACCATCCATTTTCAGGTGCAATGCAATGCGTTAGTTTCAGTGAGAGATAGTGAGAGTAATTACATTAACGCCATTATAAGTATAGTTTTGGAAAGTCGGTATGTTGACCAAAAAAGTGAAAGGGTTAATCTATGAAACCTGAAGCATCACCAGTTACCAGCGGGTTTTCTCTTGTCTCAAAATATCTCAAAATGATAGTTGGTGATATTGTTTCTTTGTGATTTTTTTAAAGGGACAATCATCGCAAGAAAAAAACACCTTCAGGTCTTGATTGTAATTGATTGCAATTTGTCCAGACTGATTCATCCGGTGAAACACAAATGAGCGCGCATTCACCGGATGAACATACCCAATGTGTTTTTTTGGATCGATCAGGGATTTGAATTCCTTGAACATAGCAACAGGACATGGACCCGGATTGAATATGTATTTTCCTGTTCAACATAGGGATATTCCAGCCAGCTATGTTTAGTTTACCAGAGGTTTTGTCTTTTTTTGGGGGGATTTTCTGGATGAAATGTGAAAGTTGGTAAGTTCTGGGTGAAAAGCCAGTGGGTCCCGAATGGACTCTGAAGATTTCGGTCGACCAAAGTTGTGCGGACCGTTGGGATAGCCCGCCCATGCCTATCCCCAAGCGTTTTTAAGGCTGGAATCTAAGGTGATGTGACGATGTGACAGTAAAAGATTGATTTTTTCTCGCTGATGACTTTTTTTGGGCAAAGCGGGCCCCCCCGAAAACGAAGATGGACAACCCAAAAATCCCCAAATTCGTTGAGGCCGGCATGTCCTCGGATCCCAAGCGTCATAATTTCAGCCTGTCCAGCCGTTAGTTTCTTCGGGAGCATTTGCGTAACCTCCACAATATGTTTGGGTTTGTTCGAAACCACCCAATAATAGTGTTGACCCCCCAGCATCAACCTAATTTGCATCAGGAACTCAATATTCGTGTCTACTTGTCTTGTTTTTTGGTGGGTTTTGATGCATCCTGAGAGAGATACTGTAATGATCAAAGTGCACAGTTAGCAATCCGCAATCCGTATGGCCGTATGGCTATGATGACCCAAATGAAACATCACAAGAGTCGTTCTAGAGGTGTAGTTTGATAAGTGATTTTTGTGCCGGCTATTTCAGGAAACTCTAGCTTGGTAGGATATTATATGGGGTAATTAATGTAACCATGATTTTTATGAATGTGTTGTTTTTTCCCTAAAAGAACCCCTCAATCCCCGCGTTTGTTTTCAGATGTTGTTTTTTCATGTTCCCCATGTTGCCCTGTCGAGGCTTTCATCAATTTGGAAACTTGAGGACGGAGATGGGTGGGGGATAAAATCTCGAAGGTCCTTACGTATAAAATCTTTGCCTTTCAAAAAAGGGTTTCTCATAGTAGTGATTCTGAGGGTATATACCATACTTGGATGACCCAGGACGTTAGGATGAATGGTTAGGATCCGTGGGTTATACCCCCAGTATACCCCATTTATAGGTAGGTTATAACCCATTGATCCTAACCATTGATCCTAACTTCCTGGGACATCCAAGTAGGGGAATAATCTTGGATATCTTGGATTTGTTTTTTTACTGATTGGGATCCCATGGGATTCATCACCATCAAGGCCTATCATTTGGGAGAATATTTGCGGAACTTCTTGCAAGAATCAAACAGGCGGAAATGCAAGATATATGATCACCAAACTCTTCAGATACAACAAAAAAGATTCTCCCAAATAATACACTCCTGGAAAATTCACGGCTGGAACATATAAAGCTCATAATTCCCTGGAGGTTTGGTTGGTTCCGATCATTTTCCCAAATCGAAATTCATGTGTGATGGCTGTAGGTGAACCTGCCGTAAATTCATCTTCCAGGGGTGTACCCCCCAACCATCCTGGGATCTGGGGTGCAAGGTCCCGGTGTCCAGGGTCCAGGGTGAATCCTGGGAACTCAGGGAACTTCCCGTTTTTTGACGCATCTGTAGGGGCGAATCCCGGTATTTTTTCCAACCAGGCCTACGAATTTACAGCCCCTGAAACTAATAGCAAAAATTCCCTCTGAAAATGGGAATTCTGGAGATTCCTGTTGGATCCCATTGGAAATCACCATTTTTAGGTGCGAACTGTTATTTTCAGGGAGGGTAGATCCTTTAAAAATCCATGTGTATTATTCAAAGAAATGTTAAGTGATCACGTTCTTCCAGCAATCTATCAATGAGATCAATGAGATGTTCAGTATCTTTATCTTCAGAAGTTTCTAGGTGAAATTTCCCTTTGGAAGCATAGCGATTGAAGGCCACCATCTTTGTTATCATATCCCCAAAACCAGCTGCCAGAAGACTGATGGGTTTTGGCCATCATCCATGAGAACATGGTTCGGACCTACGTTCTTTCCACCCATAAGCCACAACTTGAGCATAAAAGGCTTGGGATCTGAGTGGTTTGCTTATGTCTGCGCATCCAGATGCTTCAATCTTTTCTGCTTGTGTTGGGGGATGCATATGCTTCGATCTTTTCGGCTGGATCAGATGATTTGTAAATTTTGTAAGCTTACTCGTTCCCGCATTCAGCAACGGCGGAGTTCACATGCCTCCAATTTTGTTCTACAGAATATGTATGGAAAAAACATGTAGACAGTCCCTACAAATCCAATCACCTTCTGAGAATGGTAATGGAACCTAAATACCGTTCTGAGGAGGTGATTATACACCCCTTGCTCATCATCTGACATTCGGTGATTGGATCCCTAGGGAGTGACCACTGGGTTTTTTGCGGCCCACTTCTTTTGGGGCTCCACAGCCTTTTTAAGTCATGAATTCCGCTCTTCCAAAGACAATTTCACCAGGATCAAACGCGAGACTCAAAAGTATCGATTTTCCTCTGCTGCAGATTTGTGTCTTGGCATTGTTTTAGAAAAAGTCGTCAGGGAATTGCTTGTGTCTAAGTTTCCGAGGAATTTGAAGTTTATTGAACCCTATTGAAGAGTCATGACTCATGACATGCTTTTTGGGGACCAAAAGTTGTTTTTTTTTGGTTGATGATATAAGGAATGATATCCTACTACACGAGGGCAAGGCCGTAGTTCCTTAGGATTCCTTAGGACCTTAGCACTGTGGGTTTAGGAGTGTTTTTCACTGCAACCCACTAACACTAAGTTCCTGAAACTTGGACAGCAGGTGTCTTTTTAAGTTTTGCTTGGATACTTCTTGTAACAGATGTTTGTCCTATGGGAAAAGTACAAGGTGGGCTCCCTATAGTTATAAGATGTTATAAGTTATAATAACGAAGTTATCGGGGGCCCCATAAGTAGCTAGGTGGTGGTTTCAAATATGTTTTATTTTCCTTCCTATTTGGGGAAGATGAACCCAATTTGACGAGCATATTTGTTCAAAGGGGGTTGGTTCAACCACCAACTATATAGGTAGGCAATTTTCACCCCAGTGAAACCTTTTTTTTTTTGTTTCGGCCATTTATAGCGGCGGCCCATGTCGCTCCGTTAGCCCACCTGGTTGGACAAAACGCTGAGGATGTACCAATCCAACAATGCCGTGCTCGGGACTGACGGCTGACGCGAAATGGTTTAGTTGCCTAAGGGGATTTTGGGGATGGAGACATCTTCATGGGTCTTTAAGGGTTTTTAAAGCAAGGAAATCCAATGGGACAGATTATTGTATATATATATATATACAACCTTTTGGATACCTTTTGGACCTCAAGTGCCCATGGAAAAATGAAGGTTTTAGGCCCTCAATATATGGGTCATAACCCCTAAAAATGAAGATTTTGGGTTCCCATGGTATAGTATACAGTACATATATCTGTATAATTATACGTACTTTTGTTTAATGTTCAATTTGCAGTGTATATATGCTGCAATATAAAAGATCGCAGGTAGTTTACATAATGTGTGTGATAAGATTTGATAAGTTTAGCAGATGGCAAGTTCCATGGACGAATATCTCTATTGTGTTTATGATACTCCACATTCATGGTAGTTTACACAAAACTTAGGTAGAAAACAATAACAAAATATTTCCCTAAGAATCCAAACCCTTTCCTAGAGTGGTTGTTTTTTCGGGTTCCAATCCCATCCTCAGGATATATCAGAATAGTCCTGGATTCTTAGGCTTTGCATTTTTTTTTGGATTGAAACTGAGAGTTGTTGAACAGCCAATATAGGCTGCGTATGGTTGAGGATATCGAAGCCTTGTAAAGGCATCTTTTCACGCTAAGGTTGTGGTCTTGATTCTATCCAAAGATACGTAGGTGATGTTGAAATCCACTTGAAAAAAAGTAGTGACACCACAATAGTACAACCAGATACTATGACTATGAAGGTTCAACCTCTTGCTTCTATATTTACCCGTCCGCCCGGACCATATTGGAATTAATGGCTACTGAAAAAAAAACGGTAGGTTTTCCCGCCATTTTTGTTCCGGCAGGATCATCACGGATGCCTCGTGTCAGCCTCAAGTGCTTTCAGCCTCCACAGCCAAAGCCGTCTTCCAGGACGGCCGGCCGCGCCATGCCGCGCCCACCTGAAATGGCCCTGAACTGTTCATGGCTATCAAGGCCTGAAACTAACAGTTCGCCCTTGAAAATAAGCCGAGGGCCCCAAAAGGAAAGGAGAACGTCTTTCAATCATCCTTTTTTTTTAGAGGCGAACTGTTAGCATTCACGGAAGGTCATAAAGGATTAAAGATATTAAAGTAAAAAACGGGAGAATTATAAATTATAAGCATCTCTTAATCTAGGTGGTGGTTGCAAATATTTTGTATGTTCAATCCGAAAATTGGGGGCCCGGTTCCCATTTTGACCATATGTTTCAGACGGGTTGGAACTCAACCAGCAACTAGTGATGTTTATCACATGGGATTTTCATGAGTAAGAACAACCTATGTACAGCGTTTCGCTGGCCTCCATGTCATGGGGGGCGACCTCACATAGCCTCATTTGAAAAGATTTGTTTTTTGTATAAGGGAATCGTCGGGTCCACCATGAGAACCTTGATTATGGCAAACCCTGAATCGGAGTCACCCTTCCAAATGGCCAAACATTTCAAAATTTTGACTTACCTTAGGGATCCTGGCTCACCGAACGTCAGAGGATGATTGTGATGTCCAATCACCTCCGAAACGCAAGGTATTTAGGTTCAATCAAAAACCATTCTCAGTTTCGGTGATCCAGGATCCCTAGGGTCCTAGGGTTTAGTAGCTGAACAACCGTTTTTGTTTGCGTGTACATTTTTGTTTAGAACGTATTATTTTTTCAATAAAGACAAAAGTAAAAACCTAACCTCTTCCTTCGCAGGGTGGTTAAACTCAGGGCTTGGAGGTTGATGGGTTTCACCGGCCATCCAAACCTATCTACCCTAAAGTCATTGGACTTCTTTGGATGTGCAGAAATTGCAGGGTTTTTTGTTTGATCTCCAACCCACCAGGCGGTTTCGAGATCCGATGGATTCTTAGGGCAGGGTAGGTGAAACGTCAATGATGTTTTATGTTCACCCCGAACCTTTGAGAAAATGATCCAGTTTAACGAGCATATTTTTTTCAGGTGGGTGGCTCAACCACCAACTAGCCATCCTAATGGAATAGGACCCTTTTTTTCGGGGAGGTTCCAATCCCATTTTTCAGAACAGTGTGATGCCTTTCCTAGGAGAGGGTAATTCTTAGGGAAACAACGAAAGAAATGGTAGAGATTATTCAGAGACCATCAAGTTACCCATTTGTTTGGGGATCAAACAATGCAAAGGTGTGGTAAACTTGAGTGATTTCCTCTCATAGTGCCTTGTTGGGATTGGTAACTTAATGACCCTTCTTATTGGAAGGATGTATAGGCGATGGCTTTAAAATGTTGTTTAATTCAACCCACCCAAACGTGGGTTGAAACCACCAACCGATGTGCATCTACGATTGTTGCAATTGTTTGCTCAACCGAAGTGAATTCATAGATGATGTTCAGTAGAGCAACAAATATGCAGCACCAGAGACTATGTTATATTACTAGCTATTACATGCTATTACTAGTTTTAGGAACTGGATTCGGGCTTAGAAACTATAAAAATATAAAACGTGTTTGTCCTTTGTTTGGGGAGTGTTTAACCTGCCAAAAAACAGGTCTTTTTGAATCAAACAATAATCATATACAGTAGTTTCCAGGTAGATATCAGGGCCAGCCAAAATAGAGGCACCTGAGATGACACTTTGAATCATAAATCTGACAGACCCTACAGAACTGTTGCTTTGAAGTTTACCAAAAAAAAGGTTGTTTTGGGGAGGGTAGCCACCATAATTATACTATGATTTGCCCAGGTGTTGCTTTTGTGTTGTTTATTGCATCATCTTCTTTTAACATGCGATCAAGCTTTTAGGGTCTAACTTCAGTGGGTCCGTTCGGAGATTTCTTGGACTCAATGGTTCAACTTGCGCTCAGGGTCCACCATGAAATCCATGAATCACTTTGTTACATGAGAACATCAACCCTCAAAAAATGATAGGAACAGTGTCCCTGGGTGATTTTTAGGGTTTCTCCAATTTTTGCTACGGGTTGTTTCAAGTGATTATGGCAAACCCGCATTGCTGGATGTTCAATGAGGCACACTCAAAAAGTCAAGGTCTGAAGCCTGTTGACTAGGATGTCCTGCTGGTACTTAGTAAATAGATTAGTTCACCCCTATATCAGTAGGTTGGATATACGTCCCCTGAGTAGGTTACAACCCAACTTACTAAGTAGTTACTAACTTCCATGGACATCCTAGTATAGATTTTAAATCCATTCCCCAATGAAATCGGGGGGAAGATCTTGGAAGATCATTTGGTCTACATGTTTTTAGTGATGTTTGTTCGGAGGAGATGGCTTCAGCAAACCCGGGACCTAGGTGAAGATGAAGTCGTTTTGATTTTCCATATGGAGTGAGGTTTCACCACCTAGATGTGGAATGTCTATTTCAAACTTGCAATGAAATTCTGAGAGGGATCATGCATCATATCTGTTTATATTTCAGGGCATAAACCGCCCGGAGGGTATCATTCAGCGTGTTTTTGGTAGGACTTGCATTTTTTCTTCCGCACGGAGCAAGAGGTAGGGGGCGGGTTGGACATGATTCGACATGGCAGCACTGGATACCGGCAAACTTAGATTTGTGCTGAAGTTAGCTGTCGATTTTTTTTTTCTATGGTATGACCAGGGTCAACTAGATCAGCCATGGATGAATCAAACTTGAGGCAAAAACTGTATGGTAATGTTTCACAGTCATTTGCAACATGAAAGTTGACGGGCTTTCGTGTCATTAGATAAAGAAATATGAGTGCAGAATACATATATACTTTTGCAAGCTCACTTTATCTACTGCTCCCCTTATTTATTGCTACCTCACATGTAAGTCATTATGTACTTATGATTCTTTTTTGTATGACCAAATGCTGACCCAAGTCTCTATTTGAAGTTTTAACATCAGGACTTGGCTTGCAACCTTTTTCGGTGAGTTTTTGTCCACTCATGTCCTCCTCATAAGCCACTCGGTGAACGTGTGCTTTTTACATCTTTTTACAACATATTGATATAAAGGTTCTGCAAAAATGGTAGTATCCCAAATTGGATAACTAGGTGGTGGTTTCAAATATTTTTTATTTTTCACCCCTACTTGGGGAAGATTCCCAGTTTGACCAATATTTTTGAAAGGGGTTGGTTCAACCACCAACCAGATAAACACACATAGCATCAATGACGCAACTTGGACTTCCCAGTAGCAAACTCCCATGTTCCGGAACCCTCAGAGGTATACTCCCATTTTTTGCCCTGTCAAGTCTCCTTGAAAGAACATCCATAAAAACCCTTGGAAATTTGTTTAAGGTTGGGTTTTTTACCTTTGCACCATATGGTATATCACGATGAAATATATGAAAGACTACCCTTTGGGAGACTATGTTTAAAGTTCACTTTTTCCAAGCATCGAAGAGTCAAAAAATCCCAGACTTCCTCCCCGTTTGGTCAGCTTATTTGCTCAAAATACCCCACCTCTCAATCCGATCGGATTTTGACGCTGAATTCCAGCGTTCAACGGCCTGCGTCTTCCTCCACCATCCGCTCATGGGAATTGAAAAAGCCGTGAAAGCCATGGCCGCGAGCGCCGGGACGACGGTACCGGAGAAGAACTTTGATGGACCGGTACCGGACAAGAACCCCGGTGGTCCGGCACCGGAGAAGAACTCCGGTGGTCCGGTGCGGGTCACGGTCACCAATCTCAATGGAGAAACCCTCTTGGAACAGGTGAGATCCGTGGGGAACAGGGGAAATGGTGGGCAACTTGGGAGTTTTCAATTTTTTCTTCAAAAAACCTTGAACTTTGAAGCCTACTTGGATGTCCCGGGACGGAACTTAGTAATTCAAATGTTGGGATCGGTTGTTTTTTTTCCCCAAGGAATACCCCATTTATAAGTAGGTTACAATCAATTTGCTAACCATTCATCCAAACTTCCAACGGGACATCAACAGAAATGGCCTTTCTTTGATCTTTGAAACCAGTGGATGTGTTTGGGAGGGTATTTTTTTTTCCGGCCGACACACTGTTGTTGTGAATTACTTCGACTGTCGAAAGTCAGTGATGTCATGAAGCAAGGTTGAAGGTCACATTCTAGCTTTGCAATATTATATGGAATTTATGTCATTTGAGCAGTAACCAAAACCCTCGTTATTTGCTGTATAGAAGGGATTGTACTACCCAGTTCTATAGTATTATAATAAGCCATTATAAGGATCCCTATTCATCATTTTTCAGTGATTATTACATTTGTAGTACTGTTGATGGAAGAAATCCTGCACCAGTTGATGCAGTAGATATCCCAATTTTCATAGGATTTTATACATCCCAGGTGCAGGATTTCTGAACCATCAACAGTATCATTTATTTCCTGAGTGAAAATTACACATATTTACTTACAGATGAACTACTCTACAATTAAAAGAAAACATGGAAACAACTATTCAGACCAATTTCTCAGGTGAGATGCTTTGCAGTTTCTTGTTTTGATCCTCAAGCCACATGCCCTTTCCGATTTTGATAACGGGGTGCTTCAATCTCTAAGCACGACCGTGGGGTGGCGAACGAATGTGAAAAACTCCATGGAAAAGAGCTTCCACTCCAAACAGAAATGATCCTAACCCATAGGATCCATGGGACTGACATATGTAGCTACATTTACCGATAGAAATTCGCCAAATGTAGGTATACCATACATGGATCCGAAGATTTTAGGCAGCAAGGACGCTTAGACCCGAAGTTGATGGTATCAAAAGCCGCCCAAGTGTCGTGGAACAATTTTTTTGTCCAACCTTTTAGGTGCCAAAAAGGGGCATTTTTGAGGAGGGGCCGCAGACTTGGGGATAATGAATCAATCCCATAGGATCCATGGGACTGGTACATTTACCTACATTTAGGTGTTATTTTTTGGGGGTAAATGTAGGTAAATATACCAGTCCCATGGATCCTATGGGAATGTAAGAAAAAGTGTTAGAGAAACGTGTCATACTTTCCTCCCTTTTTTTTCATGTTTTTTTTTCGTGAACAAAAATGGGGTGTTTTTCTCCAATTGTACTGAACCCAGACCTTTCAAATTACAGCCATTTTCCACTGAACCACCATCAAGGCATTTTGACCCACCTCGCTTCAAACGCTGGATTGGTGAAGTCCTTGTCCAGGACTTTGATTCTGTGAACTCCGCCGATGTTTTGTCGAAGATCCCTAGTGCCAATTGCCACTTTGGCGCGGAAAATGTCCAAGATCTGCTGCATTACCGTTTCTAAAAGGATGTTTTTTTTTGAGGGATTGTTTAAATCTTCCAGCTGTATGTTTTTGTTTGAAATGTGTGCACCTCCGGAAGTTTTATTCCTTGTCCCTGGAAAACAGGGACCATTTTAAGATGAAAGTATAGTCGTCCAATCATCATTTCTCATGGATTACTACATTTGTAGCACTGTTGATAGAAGAAATCCTGAACCAGTTGATAGATAGTTTTTCTTATCATTTAAATTTAAAGGGTTTTACAGTAATCCCAGGTGGTTTTCTCGCCAGATTTCTGAACCATCAACAATAGGGAATCCCAACCTGCCTAAACCTTCAATTGTCACGGAAGTTACTGTAACTGGGGGGTAGATCCATGGGAATCCCTGGATGTTTTTGTTTGGAGTGTGTGTGTACCCTGTACCCCCCTGAGATTTAGCATAGATATCCGAAATGACGCCATATTTGAAAAGGAGATACCTTTTAAAGGGACCCATTCTTTTGGGTATCTGTATCAAATTTCGTGAAGTCTTTTCAATTGTTTGAGAGGCGAACTAATGCAAAGATCTGGGGCAAATTGAGTTGGTGACCTTGCATGTTCCAGGAAGTTAGGATCAACGGTTAGGATCAATCGGTTATAAGTTATAACCTACCTATAAAAATAAGGTGTTTTTTTCGGTTGAAAAAAACCCACTGATTGAAAAAAACCCATTGGAATCCGAACTTCCATCCCGGGACATCCTCTTGAACTTGCCGGGGATCCAGGTGATTCAAGCCTAACCCCGGGATCCCGTTGGTGTCACGGGTCACGTTTCTTCACCCTTTGAGTTTACGGGTCACGTTTTACACTCACCGGGCCCCAAAGCGGGGTCAGAAAGGTCATTGCCAGGTGCAAAAGGTGAGAAAGTTGTCAACGAGTCTTACGTTACGAGGGGGTGAACAAAAAAAATACAGCCCGTGGTTGGTTTTTTGCGACTGCTGAATACCCCTTTAAAACAAAAAGATATATAAATCAACCCGCATATTTTTGGGCTTTAAGAATCAAATCCAGAGTTTCCCGTGTATAAAAAAATGATTTACCTATACATTTAGGCTTTTAAATTTGTAGTAAATGTCAAATGAATATGTCAATATATCATACATGGATTCTATGGGCTTGGAATTTCAGACACCTTTTGCATCCATTCATTTCTCAAATACTAGTAGTGATTGGTGTGTCAATTTACCTCCGAAACGCATAGGTCATTCAAGTTCCATGTAACCATTCTCCGTTTCCGGGTGAGCCAGCATCCCTATAGAGACAAGAGGCGTTTTTGTCTTTTTCGTTGGCCAATCACTGGACATCCAAATACCTAACTGACAAACAAAAAAATATCCTTGCTAGGTGTGTGGGTACTTGGAGGATCATCCCATTTAGTATGTGGTTAATAACCATGATTAGTAAGTTCCCTAAATGGGGTTATTCCCCTTCCAAATTAGCTAAATGGCTTGTAAATAGGGGTTACTAACCACTTTCTAAATGGGATGATCCTCCAAGTATGTCTTGAGGACTCATCACTGCCGTTTCACCACGCATCACGCATCATATCTGAGGCTTCGATAAGTTGACTTTGGGCGGAGACATGGTCTCAGGGAACATCCCAGTCGCTTGGAGATGTTTCCAACCCGGTTTTCATGGGGTCATGAAAAACCCTAGGTGTTTTAGCTGGAAGCTTGGCACATCTTAGGTTAGCCTTATTCCCTTAGCTCCTTAGAGTTTAGTGGGATTTTGCATGTAACCCATAAAGTTTAACTTTTAGCAGGGGACCTAAGGGTTGCCATGTGAAGATCTGGAAGTGACCGGAAGTTTCAGCATCGTTTCGTTGTAAGTTGGGGAGGGACTTTTTGGTAATGACGTTGGTTGAAATTTCATAGACGGGGACGTTGGTTCAACCTACCGTTTTTTATAGGGGTTTATAATCCCCAAACACTCAATGAAAGTATGGTATATTTACCTACACATTTTCCATAAGAAATAATCACCTGAAGGTAAATATATACATTGAGGAATTTTGGATCCATTGATTCACTATGGTGGACATTAAGGGATCCGTTTCTATCACGAAACCGGACCCTGAAAAATCTGAACGTCTCCCCGACCTTTAATCCTCTGGAAAATGCTGTTGAATTCTTGGGGCAGGTTTTTTGTTGCCTGAAAAACATTGGCAAAATAGACCTGTTTTTTTTTCGAATCTATTATGAAGAAAACCGGCAAGCAAAGACTCCTGAATATATGAGTTGTTTTTCCTGTTGAATGAAATTGAAATGACATTTGAAGATACTTCTCACTATCCGACTCATCACCCTTCATTCTTTTTTTGTTGAATAGTTGCGCCCATCACCCTCAGCGAACACTACAAATGTTTGGCTGTAAGTTCCAAAATTCAGAGCCTGCCGTGGAAGACGTGAAGAAATCGTTCCAAGATTTCATTCTCTTAAGAGTTACATGGTGAAAACACTACTAGTTTTCAATCCCATACCATCCATCCATGGTATATTTACCTACATTTGGTTGGTTTTGATGGTAAACATATGGTAAATGTAGGAAAATATACCGTTCGTCCCATGGATGCTTTTGTGGAATGGAGTTATAACTGAAAAAATACTCAAAAAATGGCCAAAAATGGATGCTTAACTGTTTTTTTTCCTGAAAAATAGCATCCAAAGGCTGGCTCCGATTTTTGAGATTATTTTCCCTGCTTGGATGTCCCAGGAAGTTAGGATTAATGGTTAGTAAATGGGTTGTAACCTACTTATCAATGTGGTATATATTGGGGTTATAACCCACTTACTAACCATGCACTAACTTCCTGGGACATCCAAGTGATCAATGGAGGTTTGTGGGTTTGGGTGCATTTCAAATGCTTTACATGGCAAGAATGTTCACGGTTGCCCACAGTGACAACAGTCTTAATGAACCATGTATCAGTCACTACATGTTTTAACTCGTGGCAGTATTTTTTGGACCCAGGTTTGGCCATTTTTTTTCTGCCTTCCAAATTATTTTGGTGAAGGCAAACATTGGAGGTTTTGACATGTTTTTTGTTTGCGCAAACTGTCAAGCCAGTAGTGACCCGATGTTTTGCCCTGAAAAACCAGGGTTTTTTGATTCTAGATCACCATGTTCTTTTCGATGCTTCTGTAGTACAGAATATATAGATATACCTCGATCTATATACATTTATCACATATTATGTTTGCCATTCATGGTATATCTTCAATACCTCGTTCATACACAGTGGGGCCGCAAAGTCATCAGTGAATATGCATAGGGCTGGTTATAGCTCCAGTTATTATAAGGGTGAAACATAAACCAGGGTAAATCCATTTAAAAAGGCGATCTTTTTTTGTAGGAGTTTTTTTCTACTCCATGGCTAGCGCAGTCCGCCACCTTCCCGGAAGCGAAACCCGGAGACGCGCCACATTCTCCGCCGCTTTCTCAGGTTCCAGCTGGCAGTGGGACGGTGTCCTTGATCTTGGTTCGTCTCTTGGTGCGTTGATTTAGGCCGCCAGGGCGACGATAATCGCGAAGTGGAAGCGATCCAATTTTTTTCGGCCCACTGACGGCACCAGTTAAAAGTAAAGTTATAGTCTTTCACTCCACTTATAGCCCATAGGATCCATAGGATCCATGTATGGAATATTGAACTACATTTACCATAAAAAATCAACCATAAATGTAGGTGAATATACCATATACATGGATCCTATAGATACGGGTGAAGAAACCCCCAGTGCAAGGAATTTATTTTCAGGAGGCCAATAATTGTCGGGGGTAAAAACTCCACTCCATTTACAACGAGTTTTGGGGTGCACTTTGCAGTACGAAATGGGAGACTGACTTGAGGCAGTGTGTTTTTTTTTTCGGGCGGATAGGAGAAACAAATCATGGGGTTGAGGAAGTTGTCTTGATTCACATGTGGCACTGCCAGTTTTCATTCACGGTTTGATATTCTGGGACCAGGATATTGTTTCATAATATGAATATAATTGATTATACTGTAAGATATACAGCTCCGTTCCACAATCTTTTGGGATCCGGTGAAACATGCAGAGTACGAGGAACACCAGCTGGCAATAGAAACATCATAATGGTGTCAAATTAAATTGCGACTGAGCTGAGTGCGTGGGACAAAATAAAAACATGTGATTTGTTTCACAGGCAACGAACTCTCAGATTACATTTCATGACACAAGTGTTTCGTGGAAGGCTTCCCAAGCGTTCGCAAAATGGGTTTTTCAAGGCCTTTGTTGAAATCTTTACAGCCCCGGAAATTAACAGCCAGATACTCAAAATGATGGTTTGGAATTTGTGCTCCTTTTAAATATGGCCATTTTTGGGTATCTATGTTAGACTTCGGGGGTGTATATAGATGACAAATCTTTGGTTAGTTTGTTGGGCTTTTGGACCTTTTGAGCCTTTTGAGTGTAATGGGAATTGAGATGCCCCCAGGGATCCAATCACCTGCTGAGTATGGTAGTGGAACCCTAATACTATGCTGAGGAGGTGATTGAACATCCCAATCATTATTTGAGAATATGACTGGATGCCTAGGGAATGTTCATGACCGCTAGAAATTCTCAATAACTGTTGAACGGTTGCTTTACCAAAGGCTTGCCTATTGCGATGATTATTCTAATCACTAGCAGCTAACTGCCCATCAACTCCGCGAGAACATCCCTTCAAGTCAAGGTTTGGATTTGGGTGTCTTATCGGGCGTTGATGAAGAGATGATGAAGGCGGGTGGAACCAATGACGACGTCTTATTGTCGACTTGTTTTTGTTTGTTTGGGATTTGGCTTGGTTTTGTTAAGTGATTTTTTCGGCTATACTTCCCCCCCAAGTGAAACACCGAACGTTCATATTGTTTCGAAAGTAGGTTTTGGATGGTGTTGCGCAACACTCCAAAAAAACGTCTTTTTCTTCTGGGCAAATTGGAAGAAACACCCACCTGCAATTATGGCTGGTCAACCGGGGCCCCCCGGGCCACGTACCCCCTCAGAAATAAAGCCTTATCAAGAGTTAACCCTTGGCAACTCCCTTAATAAGGCCGGCTATGAAAGCCTTATTTCTGTCGGGGTATGTGGCCGGGGGGGGTAGGTTGGTTGACCAGCCATGATTCAACTACTAGGATTGCCCCCAAAAACCTCTCCAAATTGGTAGTTAGGGCGAAAAGGATTTCCTTTTTGTGGGCGAAAAGTCGATTTTTAATGGCTAGGTCTAAAGTTTGCATATATTTGTTCTTTTGAAAAGGTCTCTAAGACTGTAGGTGACTATGATTCACTGCTGTGTTTCCACCAAAAAATGCAAGGTTTCCTCCAATTTGACTTGTCTTGAATTGTGTTTCAAGATTCTTACCTTCTCAGAGCATAGGGTTGAAATCTTCGACAATTGATAATGGTGGCGTCTCAAAATTCGTCACCTCCCGCAATTCCAAGAAATCTCCAACTGGACCCACTGAATGGACCCTGTTCAACCTCAGTATCTAAAGCTAGCTCGATCGCTACTGACCGGGGTCCGTTAAGAAGGCCCCCATTCAATTTCTGACGGAATAATCAACAAAAACAACACCTGGGCCAATTTTGTTATGGTGGCTACCCCCCAAAACAACCATTGTTTTGTAAACTTCAAACCAACAGTTGTGTACGTCGTCTATCAGATTTATGATTCAAATTTTTGATGGCCCCATCATCCGGAAAATCTGGGCAAAAACACCGTTTTAAAACACGAAGCCCGGCAATGAGCCTGACTGGGCCTGCAAAAGATTTCCCAGACTCCCAGATAATTAAGATGACAATGGAACTTACTTATAGCCAATGGCTAAGCGTGAAAAAAACTTTTTGGGATTATAATTTAGTATAGGAAAAATAAAGTTGTTGGTTAGCAGTGATCTTCTTTCAGCGATGCATGGTTTCACATTTATCTTTAGCCAAAACGGCAAACTTTCTGAGTCGTCACCGTGGCGAGTTGGGAGTTGGATAAAGTTTAAACTTTTATTTCATGGCCCAAAATGGCTGAGTAAGGGGAAACAACAACACTTCGAAGATGTATTTTCTCCCTAAGAATCCACAAGGACCCTCCAATGGAAGGGTTGGAACCTGTATTACGCAGTGGTGTTTGGGGGTCCTCAAAATGACGCCATTTTTGAGGGGTCAGGATTCTTACTGGGACGTCCCATGGTACTTAGCAAATGGATTAGTTTACCCCTATATAAGTAGGTTGATTTCGTCCCCTAAATAGCTTATAAACCAACTTACTAACCAATTCCTAACTTGGATGGACACCCTAGTAGGGCTAGTAAAAAAATCGGTGATTTTCCAATGTCGTGTCAGTTTTTCGGGGGGATGCATCCCAGATGCGCTTTTCCCACATTCAAGTGGGGATGAGTCGGTAAATATATCTCCATGGGTCGCATTTGGGTATGATTTACTCCTTATGTATCAGGAAGTTAGGATCAATGTTTAGTAAATGGGTTATATAAATGGGGTATTTTTTTGGGGGGGTGAAATTCACCCATTGATCCGATCACTTCCTGCAGACATCCGGAGATCCGGTTTTGTCCTTAAAAATTGTCTTGAGGTGCTGCAAGACTTCGGAGCCATCCAAGAAGTTCCAGCTCCAATGCAGGGTAAAGTGAAAAGGGATTGCGTCTCCATGGCCAAAAGAGATGCTTGGATTAGCTTGGATTTGGTTGGATTGGGATGACAACCCCTAGTCTTCCAAATACCTTGGAAAGAGTATAGATGTTTGGACCCACAAACACCTCCTGAGGTTTGGCCTTTGGCCTTTAGGGGGCCCAAACACCGATCCTCACAAGGTATTCGGAGGATTGGAAGGAAGACTAGGGAACTATAGGGAAAAAAAAGGCGATTTGTTTTTTTCCTGGGCACGTCTTTAGGTATGTTTTTTTAGGGGTCCACAAAAATCTCAGGAGGTGTTTAACGATGTCTAGGATTAGCTGCAGCTGAATAGCCGGAGGGTATCCCTGAACGCTGAGTTGATCCTGGGATTTTACACAGCTGGGCCCCACTAAAAGTTTACTGTAACTAAAATAGTACCAAAAGGGGACCCCTTTTGGGGCCCGCCATGTTAAGGGATGACAACCTACTGGTACCCAGCTATATGGAGATTATATATAGGGAAACAGCTGCCATGAGCTACCATGGTGGTGCAACTTCACAAGTTGTTGGGAATTTTCACCTCGAAACATAGGGAAAATGATCCATTTTGACGGATATTGTTCAAATGGGTGGTTCAACCTAGGAATTTACTTGTTGTTGTTGTTGTTGTTGTTGTCGTTGTCGTTGTCGTTGTCGTTGTCGTTGTCGTTGTCGTTGTCGTTGTTGTTGTCGTTGTCGTTGTCGTTGTTGTTGTCGTTGTCGTTGTTGTTGTCGTTTTTGTTGTCGGTGTTGTTGTCGGTGTTGTTGTCGGTGTTGTTGTTGTTGTTGTTGTTGTTGTTGTTGTTGTTGTTGTTGTTGTTGTTGTTGTTGTTGTTGTTGTTGTTGTTGTTG